>SJYQ01001688.1:443203-491256 GCA_006410935.1 Redunca redunca
TCAAGTTTATGCCCCAACCAGTAACACTGAGGAAACTGAAGTTGAACGGTTTTATGAAGACCTACAAGATCTTTTAGAACTAACACCCAAAAAAGATGTCCTTTTCATTATAGGGGATTGGAATGCAAAAAGTAGGAAGTCAAGAAACACCTGGAGTAACAGGCAAATTTGGCCTTGGAATGCAAAATGAAGCAGGGCAAAGACTAATAGAGTTTTGCCAAGAAAATGCACTGGTCATAGCAAACACCCTCTTCCAACAACACAAGAGAAGACTCTACACATGGACATCACCAGATGGTCAACACCGAAATCAGATTGATTATATTCTTTGCAGCCAAAGATGGAGAAGCTCTATACAGTCAGCAAGAACAAGACCGGGAGCTGACTGTGGCTCAGATCATGAACTCCTTATTGCCAAATTCAGACTTAAATTGAAGAAAGTAGGGAAAACTGCTAGACCATTCAGGTATGACCTAAATCAAATCCCTTATGATTATACGGTGGAAGTGAGAAATAGATTTAAGGGTCTAGATCTGATAGAGTGCCTGATGAACTATGGAATGATGTTCGTGACATTATACAGGAGACAGGGATCAAGACCATCCCCATGGAAAAGAAATGCAAAAAAGCACTCATTATCAGAGAAATGTAAATCAAAAACCACAATGAGGTGCCATCTCACGCTGGTCAGGAAAGCTGCTATCAAAAAGTCTATGAACAATAAATGCTGAAGAGGGTGTGGAGAAAAGGGAACCCTCTTACACTGTTGGAGAAGGAAATGGCAACCCACTCCAGTATTCTTGCCTGGAGAATCCCATGGACGGAGAAGCTTGGTCGGCTACAGTCCATGGGTCGCAAAGAGTTGGACATGACTGAGTAACTTCACTTTCACTTTCACTTACACTGTTGGTGGGAATGCAAACTAGTACAGCCACTATGGAGAACAGTGTGGAGATTCTTTAGAAAACTGGAAATAGAACTGCCATATGACCCAGAAATCCCACTGTTGGGCATACACACTGAGGAAACTGGAATTTAAGGAGACACGTGTACCCTAATGTTCACCGCAGCACTGTTTACAATAGCCGCGACATGGAAGCAGCCAAGATGTACATCAGCAGACGAATGGATAAGAAAGCTGTGGTACCTATATATAATGAAATATTACTCAGCTATTAGAAAGAATGTTTTAGAATCAGTTCTAATGAGGTGGATGAAACTGGAGCCTATTATATAGAGTGAAGTAAGTCAGAAAGAAAAACACCAGAACAGTATAGTAACGCCTATATATATGGAATTTAGAAAGATGGTAATGATGACCCTGTGTGCGAGACAGCAAAAGAGACACAGATGTAAAGAACAGACTTTTGGACTCTGTGGGAGAAGGTGAGGGGGGCATGATTTGAGAGAATAGCATTGAAACATGTATATTACCATATGTGAAATAGATCACCAGTCCCGGTTCAATGCATGAGTCAGGGTGCTCAGGGCTGGAGCACTGGGATGACCCTGAGGGAAGGGATGGGGAGGGAGGTGGTAGGGGGGTTCAGGATGGGGAACACATATACACCCATGGCTGATTAATGTGAATGTATGGCAAAAACCACCACAATATTATAAAGTAATTAGCCTCCAATTAAAATTTTTTAGAAAAGAAAATAATTTCTACATGCCAAAAAAAATTCAAATGAAAAATGAAAAACTGAGAAAAAAATATTGGCTACTTACAGGCAAAGAGCTCATTTTCTTAATAGATAAAGGGCTATGCAGACTATCGGGGAAAAAAAAAACTTTACAAAAAGTAAATAAAAACGTGACAGTTCACAGAAAAGGAAATACCAATGACTCAATCATATGGAAAGGCTTTTTTTTTTCCCCTTACTTGTAAGAAGAGAGACACAAATTAAATCTATATGGATACTTTTACTTAAAAGCAAAGATCTAAGAATCCAATAACACACCATATTATCAAGGAGATAAATTATCTCCTGCATTGTTTGTGGCATATAAATTGATCAATCTTGACAGACTACAGTATCTGTCAAAATTATAATATCCAGAAATTCTACCCCTAGGTATTTATCTTATTCTTCCTCATGAGCAAAATGATTAGAAACAATATAAATAATAATGGGGTTAAATAAATTAGAATATAGGCACACAATAGGATATTATGCAGCCAATGACAAGAGTAGAATATTCATTCATTTGTATTCACTCAGGTATTTTATTCATATAATAAATATTCATCGATCTACCATGCTCTAGCCATAGTGTCAGATTCTCGAACTTTGTAACAGATAAAGCACTTAGCTTTGTTTTTTACTGAAGTATGATTGCTTTACAATGTTGTATTAGTTTCTGCTGTACAAGAAAATAAGTCAGCTATATGTAGAAAGTATCATCTCCCTCTTGTGCCTCCCTCCTACTCTACCCCATCCCACTTATCTAGTTTTATTCTGCTGTGTCACTTCTGTACATGTTACATTTACCCTCAATGTACTAGATATTCACTGAGGGCAAGAAATATGGTTTCCCAGACTGTATATCCCTAACAACTAGAGTAATGTTTTTCAGCTAATGAGGGCTCATTATCAATAGCTGAATTAATAAATACATGAAAAAGTTTATAAAATTTGTCCTAGCTTCTCCTTCAGATTTAATTTTTCAAGTAATAATGGAGTTTTAAAATTTCCATTATTACTTTAAAACCATAATTATAGAGATACATTATGTCAAATGCTTTATACAATCAGTCATAACGTCTGGAGAGATGAAAACAGACACACTGATTTAAGAGAGATTGAATTTCTCTTCTCAAAGGGTTAATGTTTTATACACATTCAAATTTGGGGGCATGACTGGCTTGAAGATTGATGTTCATTATTCAAACCATTTGTAACAGATATTTTGCAAAATTTCCATTTGGAAAAATGATTTTTTTTTTAATTTTTATTTTCACTTTAGTTTTCTTTACATTACTGTATTGGTTTTGCCAAACATTGACATTAATTCACCACAAGTGTACATGCATTCCCAAACACGAATCCCCTCCCATCTCCCACCCCATACCATCTCTCTGGGTCCTCTCCTTGCACCAGTCCCAAGCATCCTGCATCCTGCATCGGACATCGACTGGCGATTCATTTCTTACATGATAGTATATATGTTTCAATGCCATTCTCCCATCTCATCCCACCCTCTCCCTCCCTCTCTCCCCCAGAGTCCAACAGTTCACTCTATAGATCTGAGTCTCTTTTGTTGTCTCGCATATAGGGTCATCATCCCTATCTTTCTAACAAAGTACCCAATATTAATCCCCTCAAATCATTTGAAGGTTACGGAACAAAATTCTTTTTTAAATGAAATAAAATGGGAGTAATCCTTGGGTGCTTCTTCTCAAAGTACTTCTAACATGTGCTATTGTATTTTATACAAATGAATAAATTGAAGAAGAGTAACTGACTAATGAAATTAACATCCTGATCAATATTTTGTACTTTAAAGGTATAATACAATGTTAAACTGATTTCTGACAGCAGAGCATCACAAATGCCTGCTAGTATGTCAGTTTAGAAGGCGTTCACACCTGCCTGTGTGACCAAACGAGCTACCTAACCTTGCTAACCTCATGACCTCATCTTGAAAATGGGCCTGTGGATTATGTCCACATCACAGGGTTTACCACACTGTCTAACACTAATAACAAGGCTTCCCGGGTGGCTCAGTGGTAAAGAATCTGCCTGCCAATGCAGGAGCTGCAGGAGACGCAGGTTTGATCCCTGGATTGGGAAGATCCCCGAGGGAAAGAAATGGCAACCCACTCCAGTATTCTTGCTTAGGAAATCTCATGGACAGAGGAGCCTGGTGGGTTACAGTTCATGGGGTCACAAAGAGTCAGACACAACTGAGTTACTGATCATATATACATGCAATAACACTAATCATTGCTCCCCGCTCCCAGTAAGGTAAGTTCTGACCTAGTAAATGCTTTTGCTGTTTTTACTACCTTTTGTATCTAATGTATAAATATGAAAGAGAATGAAATATTTTTGATGATAGATGAGTTCAGCCAATATACTTGAGAACATGTTACAAATGACAAAATGTTATGTAAATATAACTAGAATAGACAATATAATAATTATCTGCACTTATAAGAATGTGTTTACCAGTTTGTAAATGCACAGAAATTTTGCTTTATAAAAATTAAGTATTCTCTTTGACTTTGTAACATTTGTCTTAAATACATATATACATTGTTTTCTTTACTATAAATTCATACATATTTTAATTGTAATAAATGCCTCTTTGTATTCTTAAAGAGGAGCTGAAACACAAAAATGACTCTGCACCTGAGCTGTAACACGTAAGACAGATCGCTACCTGGTGAGCCAAACTGCCATAGTCCTAGTTTATATGTTGGGGCTTCCTAAGAAAGGACTCTGGAGCAACCTGGTATGGCATCAACTTCATACTCAGAGAAACTTGAATTTCAAATCCAGCTCAACTTACTAATCAGGTAAGTTATTTAACCTTTCTATGCCTAAAGTTCACCATCTGCAAAAATATCTAGCTCAGGGATTACTGTCAGTCAACAACATTCAAAAACCAGCTATGTCAGAACCAGACACTTTTAAGCAGAAGCAATCAGTGAATAAAGCAAAATCCCTGATTTTTTAGTTTATATTCTAAAGGGAGAAGCAGACAACAAAGAGGTAAACAAACAAACAAGGTGCTTTCAAACAGTGGTAAGGGCTAAGACAAAAATAAAACAGCAAGACAGGACAAGGGGTAGGAAGAAGCTGGAAAACTACATATGGAAAACTATATCTGGGACACTTCACTGAGCATTTAACATTTGAACATGTCATCATATGGGAGAGAAGGATTCAAATAACAGGAATAGTACATGCAAAAGCCCTGGGATGAGAAAAAAGGTTTACATGAGAAACGGAATGTAGGCCAGTGTGGGTGGATTAGAGATGGAGGTAGGGAAATGGGGGAAAGTAGTAGTAGATGAAACTCAGATGATGAAGGTCTTTCTAGGTCATGACAAGGAACAGGAATTTTTAGTGCAATGGAAAGTTTTACATAAATGACTGATATGATTTTGATTTACATTTTAAGATCACTATAACTACTATATAGAAAATGGATTGTAGCGAGACTGGGGTAGAGGTAGGGTGTTCAGTAATGAGACTCTTCTGTAATTCATGTCATATCATAGTGCATTTGAAAAGAGTGTCTGACAAGAGAACAAAAAAACTGATGGATTTTGGAAGTGGAACCAATAGAACTTGCTATTGTATTTAACATAAGTAAACAAAAGGGAAGAGTCACATGTGACTCCTGAGGTTTTAAAAACATACTAACTGTAAATAGTTATTCTTTGAAGTGGGACAAAAATCTGTCTCCTAGGGAGTCTCCTGGCAGTCCAATGGTTAGGACTTGGTGCTTCCAATGGTTAGGACTTGGTGCTCCTACTGCCAAGGTTCAATCCCTGGTCAGGGAACTGAGACCCCATCAGTTGTGTGGCATGGTCAAAAAAAAATTTTTTTTTTTTTAAATCTGCCTCTTTCAGTTGCCATATATTAATTATAATCCTATTCCTGGGAACCTGTAAAGAAAATCCATTCACACCTTCAAATGTTGGAAGATAAGACTTCTTTTTTATTTGTCTAAATTTTTTCAAATGTTTACAAACACTGTTAGAGGAAGCACACTGACTGAAACCACCCATCCTGGCCAGGCACCATAGTAACCATTTGCATGAGTTGTTTTATAACAGGAGGTCCTGGTTAAGAACATGGAACTAATATGCCACCACCAACCGGAAGAGTTTGGGAAAGGCCTGAAGGAGACGCTGCATGTCCAGCCACTTCCCGGCATCCGTCTCACTGGCATCCATCTTGGCTGAACAAGGTGTGCACCACAGGAAGGACTCTGAGTCAGAATGACTGGCTAAAGACAACGTGGAAACTAATCCCATCACCATAAAACTGCAAGCCTCCAGCCACATGGCAGAGCAGCTCTTCTGGCTCCCCTTACGCTACTGCTCTCCACCTGGGTGCCCTTTCCTAATAAAATCTCTTGCTTTGTCAGCACATGTGTCTCCTTGGACAATTCATTTCCAAGTGTTAGACAAAAGCCCAGTTTCAGGCCCTGGAAGGGGTCCCCCTTCATGCAACATCACTACATATGTAAGGGAGGTTTAGATCCCTTTACAACCACAGATGCTCACTTCTAAATGCTTCCATTTTGATGATGTGTTTTTCCATGAAGCATATCCACCAATAAACAGAAAAAAAGATGTCGTCGACCCATCACTCATTGGAAAAGACCCTGATGCTGGGAAAGAGCATCAGGAAGGCAGGAGGAGAAGAGGATGAAAGAGGATGAGATGGTTGGATGGCATCACCAACTCAATGGATGTGAGTTTGTGGAAGCTCCGGGAAACAATGAAGGATAGGGAAGCCTGGCATACTGTAGTCCACGGGGTTGCATTGAATTGGACATGACTTGGTAACTGAACAACAAAAACACATCACAAAGCAGAATTTGCTCTTCACTTTTTCATCTTAGACAATATCTTTTATTAATGTATTTTTCACAGATATTTCATAGTCGTTGTCCCTCAAAATCTAGTAGATTAATACTTAGCAATGGTGCAAGCTAGGATAAAGTTAAGACTGTAAGAAAAGTATAAATGGTCAAATGGGGATGAGTTCAGATCTGGACCTATAAGTCAGAAATGGCTTTAATGGAGAAATTTGAACACTAAAAATTTTCTAGTAATGGAAAAGATACTGACAAATGGCAACGGTGGAAACTGGAGAGAAAAAGAGACTTATTATGTGAGCAATATCTGGGGCAGAATATTCAGTTCTCTGTGGCGGGGTGAGAAGCAGTGAGCAACTAGTCAAAAGAGGAGGCAGGGCTGAGCTGGCAAGGCCACAAATGTGCAATGAGGAATCCATCCTAGCTTATTGGACAAAGGGATGCTGCTGAAGGCTGAGGACTTTGTTGTTGATGTTTTTAAAACAACAGAATTTCACATCAAGATTGTTCTGGTAGCATATTTTTTTTAAGTGAGGAAAGAACACAGCATGACTATGTGGTCCAGAAAGGAAGTAAAGAGGGGTCAAACTAGGCCATTATGGAGTAGGAGAGGGGGACAAATGCAGACGGATAGTTTCCTAACTGTTCAGTTGGAAACAACAAATGAGGAAGTGGAAGGAAATGTGCTTGCCATTTGCAGAGCCATGGATGGACCTAGAAATTATCATAGCAAGTGAAGTGAGTCAGATAGGGAAAGACAAATATCATATGATATCACTTATATGTGAAATTCTAGAAAATGATGTAAATGAACTTAACAAAACAGAAACAGATTCACAGACACACACAAAAAATTAATGGTTATCCCAACAGATCACAGAAGAAATCAAAAAGGAAATCAAAATATGTATAGAAACAAATGAAAATACAACCGAAAACCTATGGGATTCAATTCAGCAAGAGCAGTGGTAAGAGGAAGGATCACAGCAATACAAGCTTACCTCAAGAAACAAGAAAAACATCAAATAAACAACCTAACTTTACTCCTAAAGCAACTAGAATAGGAAGAAATTAAGAATCCCAAAGTTAGTAGAAGGAAAGAAATCATAAAAATCAGAGCAGATATAAATGAAAAAGAAGCAAAGGAGACTATAGCAAAATCAACAAAATTAAAAGCTGGTTCTTTGAGAAGATTACAAAATAGGCAAACCATTAGCCAGATTCATCCAGAAAAAAGGGAGCAGAATCAAATCAATAAAATTAGAAATGAAAATGGAGAAATCACGACAACACGGAAATACAAAGGATCTTAAGAGACTACTATGAGCAACTATACGCCAATAAAATGGACAACTTACGAATTCCTAGAAAAGTATAACCTTCCAAAACTAAACCAGGAAGAAATAGAAAATCTTAACAGACCCATCACAAGCATGGAAATTGAAACTGTAATCAAAAATCTTCCAACAAACAAAGTCTAGGACCAGATGGCTTCACAGGTGAATTCTACCAAAAATTTAGAGAAGAGTTAACACCTATCCTACTCAAACTCTTCCAAAAAATTACAGAGGAAAGTAAGCTCCCAAATTCATTCTATGAGGCCACCATCACCCTAATACCAAAACCAGACAAATGTGCCAGAAAAAAAGAAAACTGCAGGCCAATTATCACTGATGAACATAGATGTATGTTCATCCTCAACAAAATTCTAGCAAACAGAATCCAACAACATATTAAAAAGATCATACATCATGACCAAGTGGGCTTTATCCCAGGGATTCAAAGAGAACAGACTTCTGGACTCTGTGGGAGAAGCTGAGGGTGGGATGATTTGAGAGAATAGCCCTGAAACATGTATATTACTATATGTGAACAGATGACCAGTCTAACTTCGAAGCATGAAACAGGACACTCAAAGCTGGTGCACTGGGACAACCCAGAGGATGTGGGGTGGGGGGGAGAGGTTTGGGACGAGGGGACACATGTACACTCATGGCTGATTCATGTCAATGTATGGCAAAAGCCATTACAATATTGTAAAGTAATCAGCCTCCAATTAAAACAAATAAATTTTAAAAAATAAATAAAGATAATATATTTTAAAAAGAAATTAATGGTTATAAAGGGGAAAAGTGGCAGGGGGCAGGGGGAGTGATAAACTAGGAATTTGGGATTAATATATACACACTACTGCACATAAAACCTTAATGGATAACCAACAAGATTCTACTATATAGCACAAGGAACTATATTCAATAAATTGCAATAACCTATAATGGAAAAGAACCTGGAAAAGTGTGTCTGTGTGTGCACACGCACGCACAAATGCATGCACAACGGAACCACTTGGCTGGGCACCTGAAACACTGCAAATCAAGTATATTTCAATTTAAAAAAACATACTTTCACACAAAGATAAAACTGAGACTTTATACCAAAGCATTCTTCCAAACCTACTTTGATTATTGACTTAAGATATTTTTTGGACTTCCTTTCACATGTGTCTCTATAGCATACAAAAAGAGACTAAAATTTCCTGTTAAATCATAAAGAGTAAAGGAAATGGTAGAAAATGAAGTCCTGTAACATAGAAATAAATTCTATTCTTAGACTGATAGAGTTTCAGTGACTGTTTTAAACTTCCAAAGTTGTGCCACCCTGCTCTGCAAGAACTGGCCTGACTACATGGGGAACAACACTGGAATTGCAACTCAGACGGAAAATAAAGCATGGCATCTCACTTGTGGCTCAGAGCTCTTCATCTCTCAATTTGTAGTGGTATGAACAGCATACCCTCCATGCCCCATGTTTCCCCCCATTGTATTTGCTGAATATCAATGCTTAGGGAAGAAGAGGGGGAGATAAAAAGGAAGTGAAAAAAAAAAAGGTGGGGAGGAGAAAGAGGAAAGGGGAGAGAAGAAGCAGGAAGATGAGGAGGAAGAAGGGAGACTGCCTTAAAATGTAAAATACAGAAACATACTTGACAGCAAAGACAATGCAAAAAAAAATTCCTTTGTATAAACAAATCATCATATTTTTTTGCTTTTCCATTAGATTATCTTCTGATGGTTAGTATATTTTCCAGCTGACTGGGTCAAAATGAAAATGCTTTTAATATTGCTGTATTACAATTTGAGATCTATTATTAAAAACTCACAAGTTACAGGAAAGTATGGACAATAGAACCATTCTACCCCCAAGCAATAACCTGTGTTAATACCTTATTTATATCTTTTTAAAAAAATTATTAATAATTTATTGTCAGTAAGAAAGACTGGTTAACGGTATCTGTATATTTGTGATGCAAGGTCTTGTAAAGGTTTTTACTTTATTTATATCTTGCTGGACACTTTGCTATGTGCATCTTTCCAAAACAAAATTTAGGTTCTCTTTTGTGTTCTTTATTTTTGACAGTACATAGGATAGCCTGGGCTTCACTGTGGCACAGATGGTAAAGGATCACCTACAATGCAAGAGACTTGGGTTCGATCCCTGAATCAGGAAGATCCCCTGGAGAAGGGAATGACAACTCACTCCAGTATTCTTGCCTGGAGAATTCCAGGGACAGAGAAGCCTGGCGAGCTATAGTCCATGGGGTCACAAGGAGTCGGACATGACTGATAGACCAACCCTTTCACTTTCATGATGGCCTCTTCCTTTTCTTCTTGAACAATTCTGTCCTAGGGCTTCCCTTGTGGCTCAGCTGGTAAAGAATCTGCCTGCAATGTGGGAGACCTGGGTTCGATCCCTGGGTTGGGAAGATCCCCTAGAGAAGAGAAAGGCTATCCACTCCAGTATTCGGGCCTGGAAAATTCCTTGGACTGTATAGTCCATGGGGCTGCAAAGAGTCAGACACAGCTGAGCTACTTTCACACACATTCTATCTTAAAACCCGGAGGCAGAGCAGAGCAAAGTCAAGTGCCAACACTGGGTAAGGATGCATTAGGGGCTGAGGTGGTCCAGAGTGTTCAAACCCAGAAAGGAGTGGAAGGCATGTGCCTAAGGAGGCGCCCTGGAATGGAGAATCAGACTTTGGTAAGGAAGCTGTCCACACTGGTGGACAGCCTGGCACGGTGACAAAGGTGATAAGGGTATCCATGCTAATGAGCGACCCAGCACAGAGTCAGAGGCCATCAGGCAAGAGAGCAATAGCCTGATGGAGGCTGTGTGCAACCAGTGGGATGTGAGAGGAAGCTTCCACAAGGAAGAGGCAGAGGCCAAGCTGTCAGAGGACACAGCCTTGTGGGGTGTGGCCCTGCATGGGGTGTCTAGGCCCAAGTGGAGGAGGTAGAAAGCGTATGCAAAGAAGGAGTCCTGTACGAAAGCAGTAAAATTATAAACTGTGGAGAACTGACATCCTTACAAGTTGAATTTTACAATCCCCAAATAGTATTTATTGGGAAAAAAAATGAAGTCGCTCAGTCGTGTCTGACTCTTTGTGACCCCATGGACTGTAGCCTACCAGGCTCCTCCGAACATGGGATTTTCCAGGCAATCGTACTGGAGTGGGTTGCCATTTCCTTCTCCAATTTATTTATTAAATCTTATAAATTTAACATAATTTAAATAAATCCATTGATTAAATTTAAATAAAATGCATTTGCTAAATTAAAAATTAAGTTAAAATCATTTATTAAACATTCAAACAAATCATTTATTAAAATCTTTTATATCCTTCAAAATAGCAATATAATTTTACTCTCATGTTTCTTATTTTGCCTAAAATATTTTTATTGTTGTGACATAGTTTTTCAAATGTATTCTCTCTTTGGGATATATAGAAGATCTCCCAAGTTTAATACTTATTTACAATTTACAATCACCTAGTTCTCTGCTGCTGCTGCTACTGTCGCTTCAGTTGCGTCCAACTCCGTGAGACCCCATAGACGGCAGCCCACAGGCTCCCCTGTCCCTGGGATTCTCCAGGCAAGAACACTGGAGTGGGTTGCTATTTCCTTCTCCAATGCATGAAAGTGAAAAGTGAAAATGAAGTTGCTCAGTTGTGTCCAACTCTTCGCGACCCCATGGACTGCAGCCCACCAGGCTCTTCCGTCCATGGGATTTTCCAAGCAAGAGTACTGGAGTGGGGTGCCATTGCCTTCTCCATTCATCTCTTATTTCTAATAATTTTCAATTGATCCTTTTAGCTTATAACTCCTTTTGAATGTATTCAAATTAAAATTGGGCCATCATTACATTTTGTCAATATTAAATTACTTAAATCAAATTGCACAGGGAGAGAAGAGACTAAAATATTTCAGTGGTCATTAATTAGTTAAACCATTTATTCATTTATCAAATATTTACTGAGCGCATACTGTAACCCTGGCCAAATTAACTCATCTAGATAATTCTGTTTTCCCAGCTGTAAAATGTAAATAAGCGACGAGCCTATCTAAGGATTAAGTGAGATAATACATGTAAATTGCTTAGCATGGCAAATGGTATATGCTGACAAATGTCAGCAGTGATGATGATCACAATAATGAAATGCACTATAAGCTGCCCTTTCCAATGCCTGCAATGCCTGTAGAACCACCATTAGCTGAGACAAATGATTCAGCTCCTGTTTGTTTTCTGAAGTTCAGTCCAGTCTATATTTCTTTTCCCTCCTCCTTTCTGCCATCTAGAACAGTCCAAATCTACTTCAAAAAAAAAAAAACAGGAGAGAACTCTGAACAATATTTTCTAGAATACACTAACCTTCCCTTAAGTGTTATTCTCTGGCATTCCATTTTATCTGTAATTTCTGAAGCCTCCTATGGATAATAGAGGCTCAAATAAATATGAATAGATTTCACACAAAATTAGAAAACTAAAAACCCCTCAAGAAGTCCTCCTGCAGATATTAATATAGTAGGCTACTTAACAGACAATTCCATAATAATACCTCAGATAACAAAACACTCATTTGTGTAATATTCTACTGAGCTATATTAAAGCACTATATAAAATATTCATTGAAGGTTAAAAATATAATAATTTAAAAATAAGTATTTTTAAAATATTTAAAATGAAGAAATTTAATAATTATACTCTCCTCCCTAAAAGGATGCAATGTTCAGAATCATTTGCTCATCTCTGCTCTTCACCTTTATAGAAGTCACACAAGCTGCTTTATACTGCCTATTAGATAAAAGCCTGATTTCTTTTACATAATGTGAAGTAAGTAAAATCTGACACTCCAACTTACCTACTTCAGCCAAAGTTCTGATACAGGATTCCACTGAGGCTTTCTGGGCAGGATTCGGCCAGGTGCAATTATAAATTCTGAAGGCAGACTGGAGCAGCTGAATAAAAACTGGCTGATGTGTCTGAAAACAAAAAGAGGCAAACAGGGTCATCAAACCATTAACCCTTCTGATGTGATATCTATTCATTATCAAAACAGGCCCATCAAAATAAAACACAATCTTGTCTTTTAAGTTTCAGTGCTATTTAATGAATATCTCATTCAACAGATATTATGTACTCATTTCATGACAAAAACCACATTAGACACTATAGAAAATTCATTATTTTACCTATATTCTTAATCTGGCAAATATGACATTTCTTGAAGCCGATGATATGAATTTAAGTATACTTTTATAATTCCTGGTTTATTTCTCAGTATAAACAGAACATGGATTAGAAAACGGCAACCCAAGCAAGCATTCTTGCCTGGAAAATTATATGGACAGAGTAGCCTATTGGGCACAGTTCATGGGGTCACAGAGAGTCAGACACGATGGAGCAACCAAGCACGCATAAATGAATAGGTGCTCTGGGTTTATTTGCTTGTTTCATTCATTGTTTCACTGATGAGCAAGTAGAGGAGACAGCAATTTTGACCTACAGAAACAATTTTACATGATTTTAACAGTCCAAAAGTTTTCTCTAAAAAGGTATAACTGAAATACCATTTTTATAAGAGCAATATATAATCACTGTAGAATATCTGGCAACCAAACAAATGAAAATCACCAATAATCCTAACAAGTAAAGATAATTAGTATCAACATTTTTAAGGTAATTACTTACTGAGTTTTTCTATGTATATATGCACATATATATACATATATACACACAAACTTAGAAGACACTGTAATGCAATTTTGTGGCCTATTTCACTTTATATTGCTTTGTGATTATTTTCCTTAGTCATCCATTTTTCTTTTAAACCATGACTTTTAATTGAGATATAATAAACCATCTAAAGATATACCACAATATATTTAGCTAACCTCCTGCCTGAGGACATTTGAGGTTGACATCAAATTTTAAGTATTTATAAATGAAAGTGAAAGTGTTAAGTCACTCAGTCGTGTCTGACTCTTTGCGACCCCATGGACTGTACACCGCCAGGCTCCTCTGTCTATGAAATCCTCCAGACAAGAATAATGGAGTGGGTTGCTATTTCCTTTTCCAGGGAATTTTCCCAAACCATAGATGGAACCCAGGTCTCCCACACTGCAGGCATTTTCTTTTCCATCTGAGCCACCAAAGTAGTTAATTTCCTGCTTGTGAACATTTAAAGTTGACATCAATTTTTAACTATTATAAATACTTCAGTGAAAATCTTAGTATATAAATCCATGCTAATTCTTTCAGGATTTACTAAATTGGAATTATTGAGTCAAAATGTCTATCCATTTAAGGAATCATACCAGTTATTTTGACACATGGGAAACAGTCAATCTACAGTTGTGAAAGTTCCTATTTTGCTTAGAGAGAGCAAAAAGTATTCAGATTGAAGTTTCATTTATTGAAAATAAAGATTGGGAAACTCAGAAAGGGGTATAACAGTGAATACTATGAAAGAAGACTGATCTTTAGAAGGGCAAAAAAGGACTTTCTGGCCACATTACATTTTTTTCCACTCAAATAACGTACAGAAATTCTGTGTGACAGGATGCTTTTTACTTTTTGGTAATGTTACCTGGAGGCTGGTACTGTTGTCTGAAAAGGGTGAATTAAAGAAGCCGCTCACAATGTTCATTATTGACTCGGTAACACACTTCTCCAAAAAGGTGTCTGCATGCTTCCTGTCTGTGGTTGTGTTGCAAACCTGGAAAGAGAAGCCAAGCAACTCAGTGGGTTCTTTATAACTCAATATTGGAACCTTCAAAAAACTGTCCTGAAATGGTTATTGATAACATTTCTTCTGCTTTTGAAAGTTGCTTTGAATAAAAATATTCCTGCCTAAAATCCATTCCAAGTTTATCATTCAGTAGTAGCTTTGCCTTTAAGTTTGGTTGTCCTTTAATCTTTGGGTCGGAATTCTTTCACAGACCACACTGCCCCTTCTTCCTGATCTGCTTCTCTTTCTTCCTGCACACAGCCTTCTCCCTTCATCCTCAAGCCTGACTTTGCTGGAAAATACTTTTCCACTTGATGTGAGGAAAATAAAGAGGAAACAGCCATTATAAGTACAAAAAGTGGTGGAGATGATTACTGATGGCTCACATCTCTATACAGTTTCACCTCAAATAACTGGCCCATATGGGAGGATGCGAACACAGAAAATACCTGGAGAGGAAAACAGAAACATAAGAAAAAGTCAAACCCTTGCCAGCAATTTTGACTTGTTCCTCCAAAGACTATCTGGTAAGCTCAGAGGATTTGTGCTCATGCCTTCTTCTCTGAGTCGGCTAAGCGAGAAGAGATGACTCTAGAATAAAGGGAACATCAACAGAGACCGCGGGCTCTGACCTTCACGCGGGAGTAAATGAGGCCAAAGTTGATTATCCTGCTAAACAAACTGTAAATTTCCAAGCATGTCAGAGTAGACAAACTGCAAAAGCTAAGATACACAATTGAAACTAAATGAGAGAGTTGGTGGTAAGAAACAAAAATGGAGTTAAAAAAATAAAAAGAATTGAGCAAGGGAACATAGGATGTGAGAAAAGACTCAAGGACTGGGCAGAGAGAACATTTAAATATTCACAAGATTACACTGGGTCAGTATGGTGGCCAGATGTTCCAGATGTTCTTAGACAGTTCCCAAGTTTTACATAATTTATTCTTTTCAATAAGGTGATTAATCAAAAGAGTAAGGAAATATAATTTAATCAGATATTCCTTTAATACCCTGCACACAAGTAAAATCACCAAAGAGAAAAATTCCCTTCTCAAACTGTGTGTCCCAATGTTTTGGTTTGGAAAATAAGTCTTCACTAAAAGGAGAGAGAAGAAAGGGTACAGGGTTTGTTTTGCTAAGTCACTTTCCCTCCAGTCGGGGCATCTCACTTTTTTCCCATCTATTAAATGACATCTGCCTGACAAGGGTGTTATCAGAACTAAAAGGTTTTCAGTGTGTTCCCAGGTGGCTTAGTGGTAAAGAAATCACCTGCCCATGCAGGAGACACAAGAGACACTGGTTTGATCCCTAGGTTGGGAAGATCCCCTGGAGGAGGAAATGGCAACCTACTCCAGTATTCTTGCCTGAAGAATCCCATAGACAGAGAAGCCTGGTTGGCCACAGTCCATGGGGTCACAGAGTTGAACACAATCAAGCGCACACACACAAACTCATAGCTATGTAGGGAATGATGCAATTAATGGCAATAAATTATGCTGTTATATCATCTTTTCATTATTGTTTTAGCAGATAATGCAATGCCTGATAAATACAAAATGATCAATAAATGTTTATGAAATGAATGACCAATTAATTTTTAAATGAAAGAATAATAGAGAATAAGAAAGGATTCATTTATCTTAGGTTAACTAAGGGTTAGATTTTATTTGTGGAACATCTAACCTTGGATTAAAATTTAATGTGATCACTGAACTAATATAAAATTGATTTTCCCATGATGGATATAAAGTAGGATTTATTTCATCTAATATCTTTACAGCACTGGCTCTGATGGTGATTTTTTTCTGATACACAGGATAAAAATACATTAAATTTGGGTAGGTGGTTAAAAATTCCACCATAACCAACCCACGGATGCTTCTTCCTCTTCAAGGAAGAACAGCTGACATTTCACCAATTGAAAGGGGGTATTTGGAGCTACCATAGAATCACACTGTATTATCTGCAGCTGAACATTTGCTAAAGAATCTCCCAGATTTGCTTTAGTCTGTGGACAAGTTAAAGGAATCTACTTCTAGATGAAGGCTTTCCTCAAAATCCTGGTTGTGGAAATTCTAGGTTTACAACTGTGTGAAACCTATTTCTCAATTTATTTGGACAGGAAATTCACATAAATCATTCAATATACTTTTTCTGCCACAGATGAATGACAACTTTTTCACCTCTAGAGCCTGCATCTTACACTGTGACATTAAGGGTGGGCAGTCTCTTCCCCATAAAGATTAGAAATAGCTCAAAAAAAAAAAAAAAAAAAAAAACAACACCACATCACATTAAATTAATTTTATATATAATACATGTGTTTTTAAAGTTTCTGTTTGCAGACATTATTCATATACTATTATTTCCTATCAAATATTCCTATGTACCATCAATATCTAAACACTTATTTCAAAAGGTTATTCCATAGATTCCACTCTAATGAACCATTATGCTTTAATCTGTTTTTGGAGGGAGTTGAAGTGTGTTAATTCCTCAGTCATGTCTGACTGTTTGTGACCCCATGTACTATTGCCTACTAGGTTCCTGTGTCCACAGAATTCTCCAGGCAAGAATACTAGAGTAGGTAGACATTCCCTTCTCCAGGGGATCTTCCCAACCCAAGGATCAAACCCAGGCATCTTGCATTACAGGCATATTCTTTACTATCTGAGCCACCAGGGAAGCCCAATCGCAGTTTAAATCTCTCCCCAAATCTCTGGTATATATCATTTTTTTTTTTAATATTTTAATTTAATTCTATAAGAATGATTCTTGGTTTGTAATGTGCTTTACACTGGGGAAAAAAAATCCACTTTTGTTATCCTTTCCAAGAAAAAAACCCATCTTTTGAAATATCTGTCCTCATCTACTTTCAGATGAATTTTACCTTATATCAATCAAATTTCATGGACGTGAACTCCAAATTTCACTTAGGGACATGAACTATTAAATTAAAACTAAGTATTAGACTAGGAATTAGAACAGTGAACCAAAAAAAAAAAAAAGAAAAGAAAAAAAAAAGAAAATCTATACTCTATTAGAAGTCTAATTCTAATCAAGAGATACACCATAAATAAATTAATAAACATATAAGTGCTAAAAACAGAGAAAACAAATAGGCTCCTGAGAAAAATAAAGGGCAAGTAGTACAGGCAATGCAGCAGGAGGAGTAGGTATAGGGAAGGATTACTATTTTATCTATTAACAAATTGCTTGGAGAACATCTCTGTATAAGGCCACATTTTAACAAAGAACTGAGGAAATAGCCATGGAAGTTTCTGGGGGAAGAGCAAGCAAAAATCTGTTTCCACAAACAGACACACAGTAGGTATTTAAGACTGTTGGTTAAACAATTTAATATTAAGTGTAATTTCTAGATATAATTATTTCTGAAACTTCTCCTCTTTAAATATGATGTCCCTTCTCTCTTGTGCTCTAAAAGTGATTGATATCTTTCAAAGATGACAGACTGAGCTAAATAAGTTATCATATATATGCTGGAGCAGCCCTGTCCATAGGATTGTCTGCAATGATAGAAAAACTATATCTGGTATGTTCAAGATAGTAACTAGGCATGTGCTTACTGAGCACTTGAAATGGATTTTTTTATTCTATTTTTTTAAGTTTTTATTGAATTTGTTACAATATTGCTTTTGTTTTATGTTTTTTGGCTTTTGAGCCACAAGGCATGTGGGATATTAACTCCCTAACCAGGGATCAAACCTGCACCCCCTGTTTTGGAAGGCTCAGTCCTGACCTCTAGACTGCCAGAAAAATTTCTTTTATTCTATTTTATCTAGCTAAAATTAAAATTTAAATGTGGCAAATTATTAACTTATCAGATAGGGCAGCTCACACCAGTAACATACCTTTGATCATACAGACCAAGGAATACAAATCTTAAAGTCATCTTTTATTCCTCATAGATAGTAAAAATGTTTTTATAAATATCTGAGATAATATCTCATTTATTTTAACTTGCATTCTTTTATTTATGAGGCCAAAACTTTTTCAAACATTTGCTTTTTATACTTCCTTTTTATGTGAGTCATCTGTGCCTACAATCAATTGGCTTTCTTAGAATTTTAAATTCATTTTTAAAAAAGACAATATATATTGATGTTAAGATAGCAAATGTAGGAGCCTTGTAACAAAATAGAAAAATGCAAAATGGAAAACAAAAACTATCCACAATCCTAAAATCCAGACAAAACCATGATTAACATCTTGGAATCTTTTCTTCTCATCTTCTTGCTCTGCCCGATATATTTTACATAAGTGAAATAATCATGGATAAATCAGCTTTTTATTCTCCTTCTTATACTCATTACTCAATCATTAGCACTCTCATATCATTAAAAATCTTAAAAAAATAGTCACAGTGACACTATATCTTCAGTCTTGCAGATATATCATAATTTGTTGAACCATTTCTCTATTAATTAAATATGTAAACTATTTCCTACTGTATTTTATTATGAAAGTATGTTGAACTTTCTTGACCATAAATCCTTGATATCATTGTTAATTATTTCCTGAGGACAGATTCTTGGAAGGTAAATTACTTGAAACATTGAAAAGACATGAAGGGTTTTTTTTAATGTACTACAGAAATGTGTTTCTAAAAGATGGCATACATTTACTCTCATCAGCAAGATATGTGAACCAAAATTTAGTATTATCCTTGTATCTTTTTATTTTTATACTTTGATAGTTATAAATTAATCTTATTTTCCTTTGTATTTTTTTAAGTTATTAACAGTTGACTATTTTTTCAGGGATTTACTTGTATGTAACCCAGGAAATGCCTGGATTTGGCCCATTTTATCATTAGATTGTTTGTATTTTTCTTATTAATACATATATATGTTTTCTTCATAAAGGTTATGAGCCTTTTTTTAATGTATGGTAACTTCTTCTATTTTTATGTTCTTTTATTTTTATGATGTTGAGAGAGAGAGAGATATATATATATATATATGTTTTACATTTTCAAATAGGGAAATGCTTTTTTCATAGCTAATTTCGTCTACTGCATTTATGCTTAGAAATAACACTCTCATCCAAAGACAGATAAATATACACCCACACATCCAACCATTTTCATCATTTCACATTTATCTATTGCAATTTATACAAGTATATGATGTAAGGACAGGAACTAAGTTCATTTCATCCCAAAGAGCTAGGTCTTCAAATGTCATTTTGATTTAGTTCAAATCAACAATTTTTATTGAATGCCCTTATTCTATGCCAAGGATGTTCTGTGTACCTGGGATCTATCAGTGAACAACAAAATATATAAAAATCACTAACCTGATGAAGTTTATTATTACTAATTTAATAATCCAGGGGTAGGCAAACTACCATGGGTCAAATCTAGCCATATCTATTCATTTATATTTGTCTACAGCTCCTTTCCCTTCCGTAATTGTTGTAAGAGTTGTGACAGGAGCCTGAAAAGCTAATATATTAACTATCCCTCTCTTGACCAAAAAAAGTTTGCATTTTCACTGAAAATCACTGAAAATTACCCATTACTTCTGAACTAATAGGTGATTAGTTATTATATCATAATATCTTACATAAATAAAAATCATTTTCTGGCTATTTATTTCATTCCATTGATATGCCCATTTAATTCTGTGCTAAAACCACACTTTTTTCAGATTCACTTTTTAAATATTTTCAACTTCATATGAGATTTATTTATTCACCCACAAATATTGGGAGGTCCCTGGCAGTCTAGTGGTCAGCACTTGATGCTTTCATTGTCCTGGCCCGGGTTCAGTCCCTGGTTGAGGAGCTGGGATTCCATAAGATATGCAGTGCAGTCTAAATAAATAATAACACAAATACTGAATATCTATTATGTGTAAGACACTGTTTCATGTCAGATATGCAGCAGTGAACAAAACAAAATCTCTATCTTTCTTTTATTGCAGCAGAAAGAAACACCAACAATTCAGGTAAGGATAAGTTGTATAAAGAAAAATGAAGCAATACTTCCCTGGTGGACCAGTGGTTGAGAATGTGCCTGCCAATACAGAGGACATGGGTCGATCCCTGGTTCAGAAAGATCCCACGTGCCACGGAGCAACTAAACCCAAGAGCGGCAATTACTGAAGCCCCAGCACATAGAGCAAATGGTAGGCAACAAGAAAAGCCACCACAATGAGAACTCTGTGCACCAAAAGTAAGAGCAACCTGCACTCGCCGCTACTAGAGAAAGGCCACTTGCAGCAACAAAGATCCAGTGCACCCAAAAACACATAGATAAATTTTTTAAAAAGAAAAATTAAGCTCAAGAAGAGGGTACAGAAGGAAGAGATTGTTCCTTAACATCGGGAAGTCAACCAAAAGCCTCTCTGAAGACTTTAAGTAGGGGAGGGACCTCAAAGAAGTCAAGAGAATGGAGGGTACCTGGAGATGAGTACATCCCAGGCAGATGCAGAGATGCTGAGAAGGGAGTGAGTTTGCCATATGTGAGGAGCAACAAGGAGGCCACCAGAAGCAAAAGAGAGCTAGGCAAGGGGACAACAAGAGGACAGTGGGAAGCCAGGGTGGGGTGGAGGTGGTCACTGAACAGAGGAGAGTCCAATCAAATACTGATTTTACTCTGTGAGGAGTCTGAGCAGAGGAGGAACCTGAACCAATGTTCTTCCTCTTTTTTAATCATTATGGCTGATGTATAGAGAAAAGATGAAGGGAGGGGTCAAGAGTAGAAGCCGGAAAAACAGCTACAGCAATTATCCAGATGAAACTTAATGGTACTTTGGTGCGGGGTGGCAATGATCAAAGTATTCAGAGGTAGTCAGATTTTGAATATTTTAAGGTTAGAGCTTGCAGAGTTTGCTAAAGGATTAAATTTAAGAGCAAGAAAGTAAGATTTACAGATGACATCAAGATGTTTATGCCTGAATGCCTAGAATGACTGATGGCATTGCCATTTACTGAGATGCAAAAGACTTGAAAAGGAATTAATTTTTAGTGGGACATGAAAGTGAGTGAAGAGTTTGAGGTTCAGTTGCCAACTGGAGATGTCACGTGGGCAGTGAGATATGTGGACTATAAGAGGAATGACCCAAGCTTCGACCAGCCTGGGATTAAAGTTAGGAGAGCAGATGAAAACTACAAGCAACTGTGGAGAGAGGAGGGAGCTAGTTTAAGGTCTGCGCCTGGCACACTTCAATATTTAGAAGCTAGGAAGATGCAAATAGCAAAGGAGACTGAGAAGGAGTGGCCTGGTGAAGTGGAAGGCTGAGAGTAGGACTGATATCCTGCGGGCCAAGTGAGGTCATGTTTCAACGAGGAACCGATCCACTGTGATAAATGCTAACGATGACTTGAAAAGCAGAAAGTGCTATGCAGGACTGGGGCCAACCAGTCATGAGTGAAGAAGAGTCAAACAAGTGTTCGCTCCACACGGGCACCACCATTCTAAATTCATCATGAAAGTTGAAAAGAAAAGCAGAATTACAACTGAGGGAATGGTGCTACACACAAAATAATACTTATCGAATACTTACATTCTTCACTTGCCTGCCATGCCAGCTGTTGTTCAATCGCTAATTCATGTTTGACACCCTGTAACCCCATGGACTAGAGCATGCCAGGCTTCCCTGTCCTTCACTATCTCTTGGATTTTGCTCAGACTCATATCCACTGAGTCAGTGATGCTACCCAACAGGCTTTTTAGAAGGGACTTCCCTGGTGGTCCAGTGGTTAAGAATCTGACTGCTAATACAGGGCACTTACGTTTGATCCCTGATCCAGGAAGACCCTACATGCCACGGGGTAACTAAGCCCATGTGTCACAACTACTGAGCCCGCACACCTAGAGCCTGAGAGTCACAACTACTGAAGTCCATGTGACCTTTGTGCCCATGCCCTGCAACAAGAGAAGCCACAGCAATAACAGAAGCCCCCACACCACAACTAGAGAGTAGCCCACAGCCAAAACCAAAGATAAATACATTTTAAAAAGAAGGCCTTAGAATGAGACTTCTCAATGGCTCGTTCATCTTAAAAAACAATGAGGAAAATTACGGAATCAATTCATCAGCAAAGAAAACCTATTCAATTCTATCAAATTAGAGAACCTGGAAAGTGTGTTTAAAAGTACATATACATTGTATCTTTACTGTTATTTCTTACCTATTTGGTAAGCCAAAGGGGCTCAAGTGATCTACTTGGAAATGAAATACTCTGATTTGTCTTGTTAAGCAGTGTTTGATGAGACAATGACATGACACTGTGGCAGGTGTGTCTCTAAGTTATTCCTCAGTCTAATTTCATCTGCCAGAACATCACTTAGAGTATTGTTGACTATTAGAGAACCTTGGAATTGACAGCAAAATTAGGAACATCTTCAAAAGGAAAAAAAGTCTGAGGCTAACACTGACCACAGCTCCCCGCTCTCCATGTGCCTTTTAACAGGACTCAAATCTCCTGACTCTGCAACAACAATCAGTTATGAAGCAAAGAAAAGCATTTCTGCCTTACAAACACCGATTTTAGCTGCACTGACACAGAGATCAAAGTGAGCTGTTGTTAAATGCTCTCTCTAAAAGACAGTAAAACAACTTTTCATAGGCCTAACAGTTTTGCTGTCTGTCTAAATCTGGTGTATTTACAGGACGTGGATGCTGGTTCTGTCAGAAAATCATAAGAGAATAAGTATATGAAACAAGCCAGTGCAAATAAACAATTATTTAAAAATGATAAAAATTAAAACTAAACAAATTTGGTTTAGTAAAAACTGCCTTTAGGAAAACTTTTTTTACATGGGTCTTAACAAGATAAAAGACAAGGGAGTACAAACAGGAACATGAAAGATACTAATTAAGGGGCCCTTTAGAGAACTCTACCAAGAACAAACAAAAGGAACTCAGCGGTGCTGACTCCTGAGAACATGAAGGCAAAGGTAGAAGGTGGTCTGAGGGCCACCACACATTAATATTTCATTTGCCTTTCAAACAGGATTGCTCTCCAGATTTTTACTCTTCAGCCTTGTGCTGGCTTGCACTTCCCAGGTGGCACTAGTTGTAAAGAATCTGCCTGCTAATGCAAGAGCCACAGCGACACAGGTTTGATCCCTGGGTCAGGAAAATCCCCTAGAGGAGACAATGGCAACCCACTCCAATATTCCTGTCTGAAGAAATTCCATGGAGAGAGGAGTCTGGCAGGCTATACAGCCTATGGGGTTGCAAACAGTCAGACACAACTGAGCAACTGAGCCCATGCACACGTGCACACACATACACACTTGTGCTAGTTGAACCCTGCCTGAAGCCCTGGGTTCCATCCTGAATGCCATGTTTAAAACACTAACAAATTAGAGAGAATTCAAAAGTGTACTGCAACAAGCCCAGAAATCTTAACAGAAAAGGAACCACCGAAAGTCATGGAGAAAACAATAGGAGACATGAGGGCTATCATGACATACTTGAGAAGTTACTGCGTGAAGAACCCTGGATTCAGCACCCGCAGGCCTTCCAGTTCTGCTACCAGCCAGGCAAAATATCCTATGCTAGCAAATTAATCTTTCAGGAACTTGGGAGCAAAATTATCAGGTCAATCTAGATGATCTTAAGTTCCTTTAAGTTGTATAACTTTATCATTTCAAACTAGATCACTAACAAGGAGACTAGCAAACACCCACATCTTTTCTGAAATGAATCATTCTATGTTGCTACAAAAGGAAAAATAGGTAAAAAATTATAACATAAAAATTTGGATCAATATAAGAACTTTTAACAAGTTTTCTAGTAATGAAACCAGTTGTCTCCCCTAAAAAAGAAGACTGAGGTCACTGTTAATGGAAATATACGGGCAGGTACCAAACACTGAACTGCAGGGCTGCCAGTTTCGTTCAACCCTGAGATCCTATGGTTCTTCAGGTCCAATTTACCAAATACCTTTTCTCCAGATTACCTTCACCTTGTCTCAGTGATGGAAATCAGTTGCCCCAGGATTTCATAAGTTTGTTATAACATCTGAATTTAGTCCATCTCTTTATCAGGTTGCTGTTGCCTGCGTCCAGCTTCACCAACATGGCTTCTGGGTCTTGCCTGTGTTGTATGATCCTCATTCAGGTCATCCTCCATATTATTATTGGGTCTTCGGGAAACTACTTCTTGAAATTGCTTTAAAGGCTACATATAACCTTTGTAATAATACCAGTGAAGTTACCATGATATGGATAAAATGGATGATAGTACCAACTCTCTTACTAAATGCCATGCCTGTGTTAAGACCTATATACCCATTATCTCATTGAATCCTCCCAGTAACTCTATAAAGAATGCATTATTATTGTATTGATTTTACAAATAAGGAAATTCAGTGTCAGAGGGGTAGGTGTCTTGCCCAACAAGATAACTGAGCTATTAAGAGGCAGAATCTAAAGTAATTAGCCTCCAATTAAAATAAATAAATAAAAAGAAAAAAAAGAGGCAGAATCTAAATTTTAACTCTGGCGTGGCTAATGCCTCTAAAATGCCTAGTCTTAACAACCCTGCTCTACTGCAGTGATTATCAAAGTGTGGTCCCTAAACCAGCATCTTCAGGACCACCTGAAAACGTGTTAAAAATGCAAAGACTTTCACTTACTGAATCAGAAACTATAAGGGTGGGGTCCAGCAATCTGTGTTCTATCAAACCCTGCACGTAATTCTGCTGCTTACTAAAGTTTGAGGATTACTGCTCTACTGAACTGAAAATTTGCCTTAAAGGCCACATTATACTTACTTACCCATATATATATATATTGCATTTGAATTTGAAAGTGTGTGGTAGCTCCTTAAACTTTCTTCAAGGGGAGAAAGACAAATCCTAGATATGGAAAGTCAGGTTTCCTGTCCCTTCCTTGACATAAGAAGGGTGATTCCTTGTCTTTCTCACTGAAGGCATAAGAGATTTCCTGCTTGACATATACACAAGAGGGAGGGAAACAAGAAGGAAAGAAAAAAATGCTTTCTGCAGTATAGTTAAGCTATTGTGGTTAGACATAAGGACTGAACAGACCAAGAAGACCCTGAAATTCCCTTAGAGCCTTTAATACTAATAACACTATGTCTACTTAATCAAAATAAAATAAAAATCCTGCCTACACATACACTTTAAAACAAAAATGTACCCCTTAGCCTTATGAATAAACACATCAATGGAAAGACTGTTTCCAAGGTAGCATGATCAATGACAGTTATCAATAGCTTTCTTTGGTTTAAAAATAAAAATCCTGTTAGCTTTGCAGCACATGCTGTCTAGAGTGTGACTCTGGTCTTTTCAACCTTATCTTTAGTCTGGAGCACCATGCAAATCTGCAAACCAGTTGGCAATATTTTTACTATCTTCCTGCACATGCAATTTTAAGCCTCAGCCATCCGGATGTAAACCGTTGTTCACTCCAAGGTCTCCGGAGATGCTTGTGGCTAGTCATTTAGAAGCGCTTTCACAAGGTCACAAGGGTACATACAAGAGGTATGTAAGTGCTGTGTAAGACAGGAGGACTCCTCCACAGGTGCAGGTCCACCTGAGGAAGGTAACGACTGGCTTTGAAGGTCTACAGAAATAAAGTAAAACAGGAACTGCTTTACTTCACGCATGTGTGAACACAGCGGAGCTCAAGCATACTCCCCCACACCGAAGTCAAAATAAATGCATTCCACCTGCTAACCCTGACTAAATATAAGAGTGCCTGGACTAGAATATGTAATTTATTCTATTATCTAAGATTGGTCCTGGATGTCTGGGTCTGCAGTTGTTTCATTACATCCCCTTTGTCCTTCCTCCTTCCAGAAAGAACTGTAAGGAGGCAGTGAGATAATGGATAAAATCAACATCCATCCATGTGGACTTCATTAACCCCCCTCCTTCACTACATCTTCAGTACATCTTAGTAAGACCCATGTAAACTACAGCACTCAGGAATGTATGAAGCCAAAGGACTGGGACAGGCCACCATAAGTCATAACACGTCTAAGGAGTTAGCTATACATTATCTTCTATTAGTGAAACCCTTAATTGAACAGTATGTCCCATAATTTTAAAGGGGAAACTGGAGAAGATCCCCAGCCCCCTGTAAAGAAAAAAAAAAAACTAAAGAAATAGAGTTTGGACATTTTGATAATTCAGTATGCTTAGAAGGGGCATAAAATATACTAACTAAAATTAAGTGCTATGAAAGGTTCCTTCCTTCCTTTCTTCATTCAGTCAATATTAACAGAACAAAAACATATGCTAGACAATATCCAGAAAATGCCAACCAGTCTACAAGTGTCCTTCCCAACCCTCAAAAAAAGCCAAACATGAGAAAATGGACTCAAAGTAAAAAGCAGACTGCATTTTGGCTGACATGAGTAAAAACACCAGATGATTCAATTACTGAAACACATTCTCGTAGGCAACAGTGGGCGGTGTTAAGTTCCAAACAGTATGGTCGAGTATCTACCTGACTGAAAGCCATAGTCAAGATATCGTGAGATTTCTTCCACCTACAGTTTGTAATTTACATGAGGCTGAATAAATTGATCTCTGCCAAATATCTTCTCTAACCAATGTAAGATGGCTACTAAAATTCTGTTTACTAATAGACCAATATAATCAGCGGTAAAAATGAAAATAAACACTTTGTTGCCATATACACTGTACTGGCATTTTGTGTACCTTAACTCATTAAATCTCACTCACAGTCCTGCGAAACTCAGTCACAACTTTTTGAATGTAACAGATGACATCCAAACATAGCGGGTTTAAGTTTTCATCTATTAATAGCTGCTTGATACTATTTAGTCAAAAGCTACATCAACAACCTTACTAAACATGAAGCAGCATTTAATGGTCAAAGCATAACTTACCCTTGCCATATCCACCAAGAAGTTCTCAAATAATTTCCAAATGTGGTTACTTGTGTAGATTTCTTTCATTTCCACTTCTGTGTCAACGTAACAGTGATTAACAAAATTCACATAAGCAATTTTAACCTGTGCCAAGTTTCAAATATAAAAGAAAGTAAGTTTTTTTCTTTTAGTTTTTTCTACATTCTTCATTTTCAAATATCTATTAGGAACGGCTAAATAAAACTCTTATTTCCTATAGTAAATTATAGTATGATTTGTGTCTACCCAGACACCATGCCTATCTCCTTTCTTTTACTAAGATATTTCATCCCCTGACCCAGGGTAAACACATGACCTAGTATTCTGTTCCCCTGGGCCCAGTGATTGGTGCGAGAATGTGAACTTCATGAAAACCAAGTTTGACGTATTTGAGACACCAGGGGTCCCTTTCTCTCTCTCCCTCCCTCTACTCTCTCGCATCTCCCCACCTCCTTTTCCCTTCTCTGTCTCTGTCATTCATTCATTCATTCATTCATTCATATTCATCCTCTCTCTCTCTCTCTTCCTCTCTCTCATTGTCAAATGGAACAAGGTAAACCTGAACTCCAATAAGCCTCTTCTCCAGGTGTTTAGAGGAAAATTATGCTCAGAAAAAAGGGCATGAGGCAAAACCACAAAGGAAAAGGGAACAAGAGATAGATGGAACTCTGACACTGCTTGAACCTCTTGACTCATCTGAACAACCATCCTTCAAATTTCCAAATACTGGAGCCAATATATAAAATTCCCTTTTAAAATTTAAACGAGTCTAAATTAGGTCTCTGTCCATTGCAACCAAGAGAGACCTAATACAACACTTAAGTATGTTGAGTAAATAATACTGTATTGCCATTCAAAAACAATTAAACTGCTATTTCTGAGAAGAATCAGGCTCACAGTTTACCAAAAAAATGGTATTAAGATGTATTAAAGTATTTTTCCAGATTTAGCAAAACTTCTCATAAGAGACTGGGATGAGTCTCACCAACATATACCATTACTAAAGTGCATAGGACAATAGTTTTTGTTTTTCTTTTCTTTCCTCTTTTTTTTTCTCTCTCCTTGTCTTTCCTCTTTCTCTTTATGAAAATGTGATGAAGGCTATAAATTTCCCCAGTAAAAAGCACATATATAAAAAAATCAGGTAAACAGTTTCAGAGGATTCATAGAATCCAGGTTAGAACCTACAGGAATACAAGGCCAGATTTTATGGCCTTAGAAGTTATTTGACTGAGGTCTAAAACCTTCAACCACAAGGTGCCTGTGTCAAGGCTGCATTACAGGGTAAGGAGGTGTCAGACTCTCCAGCATTCTGGAGATTCTGCAATATCTTAATTTAATTCCCCAGCAATTCTACCAGATATGGACTATAGTTATTATACACAAAATTGTGTAAACTGACAATGAGAAAGGTTAAGTCACCTGCTGGAGTCAGTCACACAGGTAGGAAGTAACCGCTCCAAGATTCTGACTCATTCTTCAACCCATTCACTCATTCACTCAAAACATATTTATTAAATGTAGGTCCAGGCTTAGAGAATATAATGGTAACTATAAATAGACCCAGGTGTTACTCTCACTGAGCTCATAATCTTGTTAAAGAATGAAAAGACTACAGACATTTGTTAATCAATAAAATTCAAATGTCAAATTTCAAATTGTAGACTCTTATAGGCTCTAAAACTAGAAGCCAGGAGGGTCTTCTTTCAAGAAGTAATACTTGAATCAGGATCTAAAGGATGAAGAGGGGTGAAGCAGGTGAATATAAGAGGTTAGAGTGCTATGTCAGAGAGAACTTACTGGCTAGAATCAGGATTTCAAATAAAGACAGAACCCACAATTTAATCACAACACTATGCTTCCTGTCTTTGCCATCTTACTTCAAAACAATCAAGGCATGAAGTACTCTTGGTTTGAGGTGTTAGCAATCCTAAAAAATTTCATTAAAAATATACTTTCAAGTCCATCACTATGCAGGACTATTTGGAAATACGAAAATTAACCTAACCTGGAATCTTTTAAAGTTACTGTGATTTAAAATGTTTGGATTTAGCATATCACATATTTATAAACTTTGCAACAATACACTAGAACAGTATAAAAAAAGAAATTATTGTCATATACATTCCTGGAAGCTTCATTAATGCACCTGGTAGACAACCAGTCTCTAATGAGTTTTTTCCCTGCTTGTCATGCCAAACTAGGATGGAGGGTAAAAGACGATGTATGAATAAAGGAAAATATGTGTCCATGTTTCCAAGAAAGCATCTATTCCATAAAGCAAAAGTAAACCTACATAATCTAATAGTGGTCCTGCAGCACCAATCTAGCTTCTATTGATGACTGTGAATTATTTATGAAGCACCTGTTCTATGCTCAAAACATACTAGAAGTTACAAGTAAATGTTTAAGTCTGATCACAATACCATACCTAGAAATTTCTATAGTGGAATTTCTAGAAAACTAACAGTAGCTATACTCTTAAAAGGTTTATCAACTTTCATACTCCCTTGTAGAACAAAAAAGTAAGTTTTAATGATTTTTAAATTTGTCTAATCATATACCTGGGTACTATTCTGTGACTAAGTGTGTTATCTCATTGTAAATAACCATAGGAGGACTTCTGGCACTTCCTAGAAATTGAAAACGATGCTATAGCTGCTACGCTTTTGCCAGGCTTACCTCAGGGATGCAGTCATCATGGGTCACCACCCTCACTATGTCGTCCAGGGGCAGAAGGGAATTGCACTTGATTTCAGTGTAGACATTTTTCCCCTCTGTGCATGCTGCCAGCAACTCCACGAGGGTGATGTGGTAGGCTAAGGGGCCACTCTCATCCCCTCGGTCTCTCTCTGAACACATCATATGGAGAAGGATGGGAAATGATGCTCTATCATTGTAAAATATCAGCACATCTTCACCCCCATTTATCAACTGAAATGATAATAAGAGAGTCTATATAGCAGTCCAAATGTTCATCCTTGCAGTTATTTCCAAAGGCTTGGTCTATGTGGAAACGTGTATATCTTTGTAAAAACACAGATAACATTGCAAAAGCAGAACTATATCAAAGCAGGATGGAAAAAAGACTGTATTCATGTGTGAAGTGATTAATTATGAAAGTCATCAAAACCAGTTGAGGAGATATGGGAGAGGTACATGGCATTGAGAATAAATGTCACAGATGACTGGAAGCTGTTCAATGAGTTAGCCACTGAAATTAAACCTGCAAAATATTCCAATAAAGTTACTTTCTTTAATTTCAAATGGTAGATGCCATTGCCAAGTATGAGAAATCTCATAAGTCTCATTTTACTATGAATTAAAATATCCCCATCCCCTTCAATAGTGATGGAATAAGTAAGCAAGTACACATAACCAAATGTAACTCTACAAGAATTTGCAGATTCCATTTGTTGTGGATATCAGTAGGGGATGGAGGTAAAAGCAGGAAAATAAAAAGAAAAATACAAGCTTAAAAAAAAGAGAGAGACAAAGAATGAATAAGTAAGGGCTTCTAGGAAATAAATTTTCCTTCCTGTTTTGTTTGCGTAACAAACTAACTAAAGTGGAGTTTCCAGCAGGATGTAATTTTATTGCTAAATCACCATAATGTCTTATTGTCTATTTGGGGAGAAAACAGTATTATTTTATTAAGGAATCCGCTTTGCCGTGAAGCCCTGCCTGAGTTAACAGTGATGAGTTCTGGAGGTAATACCACTCCACTCCAGATTATCACTGCTAGCTTCTCTCTCTCCCTCAACCGAAAATCCAGCCTCATGAGGTCTCAATTCTCGCCCTCCTATTCCTGGAAGATGCCCAAGCTAGTTATGTAAGAGGCTTCTGCAGAGAAGACAACTTTTGTCTTCCCAGGAGACAAAACCCTCTACTTTGCTTTATGAGGCAGATAGCAACCCCAAACCACAGACAGGTCAGGACCTGCGCTGGCCTCAATTCTTTTTGTCTATTCTAGTACCAATTTTCTACCCCCAGTGGGAAATATTTTGGTAGGTAACACAGATTACATAATTTTTTCTCTATTTTATTTGAATTGATAACATACTTAAATTGATGAGACAATTAACTGGCTTACACGGAAAGTTCTGTTGAAAGAGAATGTATTTGTGTCAAAGATGTATATATTAACATAAGATTATAAATATTTCTTTACATATAGAAACATGTCACCTAATTATTGTCATTGGACTTGCTTAACTATTTGCTGCTTTCCCATTTTAATTCTTTCCATGATGATTTTCCAAAATCGAATTAATTACCACATTTCTAGGCAAAGGAGAACTATTATGAATGCAAATACAGATAGGTAAATTTTACAAATTTAAAATGCTCCTTAAATGTTTAATAACAATCATTTACATTAAAAATTCCAGACTTTACACTGAATTAACTTTGAAATTTCTATGGGGCAAGAGGGACTCACATTGTAACAATACAGAAATTACTCCCATCCCAAATCTAAAGTGTATAATTATGAAAATTCCCCCAAATCAATATAATCCACTAGGTAACTGTTTGTAGATGGTTGAAAGCTGCTTTAATCTATCCAGGCCTTTAGAGAACCATTAGGTCACAGAGCAATGATCTACCCACCACACAGGCTCAAAGTGTTCTCCAAAGTAGGCTTCCGAGGTGGTGCTAGTGGTAAAGAGCCCGCCTGCCAATGCAGGAGGCATAAGAGATATGGGTTCAGTCCCTGAGTCAGGAAGATCCCCTGGAGGAGGGCATTGCAAGCCACTCCAGCATTCTTGCCTTGAGAACAGCATGGATAGAGGAACCTGACAGGCTACAGTCCATAGGGTTGCAAAGAGTCGGACACAACTGAAGTGACTTAGAGCACACAGGCATGCATTCTCCAAAGTATCACTTGGTTCCTAGTAAGTAACTCATTCACTGTATAAATCTGGCTCTGTGAGAAATATCATAATGAAGAGGGCAAAATAAATGGAGTACATCATCCACTTGCTTTTCTTAAATTTTTAACTGACTCTGAATAGCTAAGCTTCCAAATGTAAAAAATCACTGACAGATAATTTCTATTAATTTCATTTCCTTCAAAGCCCTCTGTAAATAGTAGCAAAGAACATCCACTTTAGGATTACAGGAACACAGTAATAAAGGCACTCAAAAAGCAGAGTTTAATCCATTTTTGTTATATTTTGAAACTTAAAAATATAAAATTTAATCACTTTCATTTTAAATAATCTATAACATTTCATAGGATTTTACCCATTATTTAAAATACACAAATTCATTAAGGCTCAAAAAGAAAAATACACTCCTAGAAAATTATAACATCACCTTATGATATGTCACCTCCCTAGACCTAAGCAAAATACATTTATGCTTAAGAGTTGTACTCAAATTATTTTCCACACCTATGTTGTTGGGGGATTTTTTTCACTCAAAATTAACAGAAAACACGTATTTGAGCATATTGTTTATGTGAAGCTGGTAAAATGTAAACTGAGAACATACCTCGGTCATTACCATATCCTGGCATTTCTTCACGTATTTACCATCTGCTTTGACAATCGTCTGCAGAAACCTTAGGTACTCCACGTGGCGGCCGTGTGTCTCAATGCAGTGCACAAAGTGCTGGACAACCCTCTCGCTAATTTCATTGCACAGATGGTAATTGTTCATGAAGATGTGCCGCATGGTTTCTGCTTCAAGGAGCTACACACAGAGGAATGTGCTCTTGTAATTCTGACAAGATCAGTTTTCTATTTTACAGTAATACTTAGACCATATTACCCGGCTTGTGATCAGTGTTCTATTTTATGCAAAATTGTAGTGAGTTTTCTCTTCCACAAAATGCAATGAGATTATTCAGCATTTAAAAAATAAAAATAAAAACAATGAGCTCACAAAGGAATTTAGTTGGAAAAGGCAGCTTATTATAAAGGTCAACAGGTTGGCAACAGTATTCTTGAGATTACTTTAATCATGTACTATTCAAACATGGCTCTTCCTTAGTATTCGCTGACACATGTTTTACAGAGCAGAGGTAACTCCACCTTCAAGTTTCTCATACTTAGTTACTCGAGGCATCACACTTAGTCTTTGCTGTACCTTATCTTTTTCCTAACTGTGTACATAAAAATGAAGTTGCCATCTGCAGGTAAGATTTGTGTAATTTTTCAAGTTTCTTTAAATGTTCCCTTAATGGAAAGATACTCACTTTCAGGAGAAGAAGCCCCTACAAGGAATAAAATGAAGTGATGAAGATGAATATGGGGCCTCCCAGGTGGCACCAGTGGCAACAAACCTGTCCGCCAATGCAGGAAACTTAAGAGATACGGGTTCAAGCCCTGGGTAGGGAAAATCCCCTAGAGGAGGGCATCGCAACCCACTATAGCATTCTTGTCTCGAGAATTCCATGGACAGAGGAGCCTGGCAGACTACAGCCCATGGGATCGCAAAGAGTTGGACACAACTGAAGTGACTGAGCACGTACACATGCACAAAGATGAATAAAATTCTATCCATTAATGTCACTAAAAGAAATGACATGGACACTTTACTATAAATACTATAGAAGTCACTCAAATACTTACACCAGGGGTTAGGAACAAATTCAGATGTTTATGGAGGAGAACTTGATTCTGTGGATTTCCCCGACAGAAATTCTGCAGGAATGTGTGAGCCAGATTCATTACTTCATTCATCTTCTCATCGTTCTGGAAGTTAAAAGGTAGAACATGATACAGAGAAACACACAGAGCAAAAATACTATCAAAGAATTTTTTTTTTTTACTCATGCATTTTTTCCTGTTTTCTTCACTGTTTTATGGTCTCCTTTCTGTGTCTACACCTCTCCCCATTTTGAAGATGTCTCTCCCCTCATCTTCATTCTATTAGCTGTTCTGCTCCCCTTTTTGTTTCACAGTCCATTTCTCATTCTCCTCAGTCTTCCCACTTGTCCACTACAATTTCCCATCGCTGTACAAAGCTGCCCCTTCTCCCCTGCATCTGTCCCCACACCTCCTCTGTCCCCCGGTTCCTCTCTCTCTGGCCTCCTCACTCTCCCCAGTTCTGTTCCCTTCTGCCCTGCATCCTCCAATCCCTCTCTTTCCTTCCCTCTCTTTGATTTACCTTCTTCCAGTGTTTCAGTGTACCTGGAGCTTCCTGATCCTTCTGCTCTGTTTTTCCTCATTCTGCATCATCTCTTTCCCCACCGTTTCTCCAGCTCCTCCCTTTCTTCTCCAGGCATTTATCCCTCCTCCTCTGGCTCCTTCTGCTCCTTCTCTCCTGCTCTCATTCCCTCTTCTCTCCACTCACCTGCCCTCTCCTCCCCACTCTGTAAATATACATATTGAAGTTGGTCAAAAAGTTCATTCAGGTTGTTGCATAGTGGCTTATGATAATCTTGAACAAACTCTGGCCAACCCAGTATTTCTGACCTTCCCTCTATTCCCCGCTCTCCTTTCTCTGTGCCTGCTTCTTTTGCTACTTACTTTGCCTCTTTTTTCCATCTCATTCTTTTCCTTTATCTCTTCGCTTTCAGCCCTCCTCTTCCCCCACGCTCTTTGTCCCCTCTTTCTTAGCACACATACTCTTAAGTCGTTTCCTTATTCACAGTCCTTTCCCAAAGTCCTATGATAAAGTACTTTGCTGTTAATAAGAATTTCAATAAGAAACTTGAGTTTCAAAACTCACAAAGAATGCAAAGTTTCTTCTTAAAAGTTATCTTTTAAAATATCACTGAAACAATCTAAAATTTTTTTAGCCTAGGTCATGTGGCAGTGTCAGATACACAAAATGGATTTATGTTTTGAGTCATAGTTTATATTAAAATAATTCAGTTTTATTGTTTTCTTTTTTCCTAATCTGAGAGTCTAAATTTTATGCCATATATAACTAAACCAACAGCCTAAGATCATTAATAGACTCATTTCCTCATATTTAAAATAGGGATGAACTAACTAGACTAATAATTATATCCAAAATCTCCATTCCCATCTTGAAAATAGGAAGTTTTTATTTCAAAATATACTAGTATTTTCTTTTACGTTTGTAGTCCAGGCATAGTGAAAAAACATCAAAGCAACCTCAGCTACAAGAACACTCAATTCACACAGAAAAGCCAGTCAGCACAGAAGAATGGCAGGGGAAGTTCTACCAGAATTGGTATTTCTTTGAAGCTGTCACCTTACGCTTTTTTTTTTTTGCTTGTTTATGAACAATCTAGTTATTAAAGCTGAGAAAACCCCAGTGGCATTTTTTCACAGAAATAATTCTAAGATTTATATGGAACCACAAAAGACCCTTAATATCCAAAACAATCTTGAGAAAGAAGAGCAAAGCTGGACATCCATGCTTCCTGATTTTAAACTATACTACAACGCTACAGTGATTCAAACAGTATGATGGTGGCACAAAAACGGACACATAAATCAATGGAGCAGAACAGACAGCCCAGAGATAAACCCAAAAACATGTGGTCAATTAACCTAGGAATGAGCTCTGAAACAGATGATATCACATTATATGTGCTTTTCAGTGATGTGTAGGAAAATTCTTCAACCTTTTATTCAAATTTTAGGTGATGCAAGTTAAAAATCACTTGGTTTAGATATTCTAGGCTGATGAAGAGACTGGAGAAAATGCATCAGGAAAGAATGAAAAAGAAGACAAGCATACACCTTGGGGAAAAGAGAACTTCTTAGTGTTGGTGAAATTGGACAGCTACATACAAAAGAATCTACTATCTTATACCATATACAAAAACAGACTCAAAATGGATTCAAGACTTAAATCTAAGACCTGAAATCAAAAAAATCCTAGAAGAAAATACAGGCTGTATGCTTTTTGACATTGGTCTCAGCAATACTTTTTGGATGTCTCCTCAAGCAAGGGAAACAAAAGCAAAAGTAAACAAATGGGACCTGATTTGATTAAATTAAAAAGTTTTGGCACAGCAAAGGAAACTATCAACAAAACAAAAAAGCAAAATACTGAATGGGACAAGATATTTGCAAATGATGTATCTAATAAGGGGTTAATACACAAAAACTCATACATTTCAACATCAAAAAAAAAAAAAAGAAAGAAAAGAAAGAAAGAAATGGGCAAAGGCACTGAATAGATATTTTTTCCCAAAGAAGACACACAGATGGCTATCAAACACATGAAAAGACGCTCAACATCACTATCAAGGAAGTGAAAGTGAAAATCACTCAGTTGTGTCTGACTCTCTGAAACTCCATGGACTATACACCCATGGAATTCTCTAGGCCAGAATATTGGAGTGGGTAGTCATTCCCTTCTCCAGGGAGTCTTCCCAACCCAGAGATCAAACCCAGGTCTCCTGCACTGAAGGGGGATTCTTTACCAGTTGAGCCACCAAGGAAGCCCAATTATCAAGGAAGTGTAAATCCAAACCACAGTGAGATAACAACTCACACCTGTTAGAAAGACTATTGTCATAAACAGTAACAAGTGTTGGTGAAAATTTAGAGAAAGGAGAACCCTTGTGCACTGTTGGTGGAGACATAAATTGGTATAGCCACTATAGAAACAGTATAAAGTTTGCTCAAAAATTAAAAACAGAACTATCATATGATCCAGAGGTTCTACTTTGAGTATTTTTCTGAAGAAAACAAAAACACTAATTCAAAAAGATATATGCACCCACATGTTCACTGGAGCATTGTTTACAATAGTCAAGATACAAAAGCAAACTAAGTCTCCATGAATGGGTCAAGAAGATGTGAGATATATATATATATGTATACACACACACACACACATACAGATAGATAGATATACACACAATGGAATAATACTTAGCCGAAAAGAACAGAATGTTGTCACGTGTGACAACACTGATGAACCTTGAGGGTATTATGTAACTGAAATAAATCAGAGAAAGACAAACACTACATGAGTTCACCTATATGTGGAGTCTAAAAGGGAAAGCAAACAAGCAAACAAAACAGAAACAGATTTACAGATACAGAGAACAAACTGAGGTTACCAGAGTGGAGTGGGATGAGGGGATGAATAGGTGGGGAAGATTAAGAGTTACAGACTTTCACTTATGAAACAAACCAGTTATAAAATAAACAAAGGATATAATGTACAGCATAGGGAGTATAGCCAATAATATTGTAATAACTTTGTATGTTGACATCATTTTGTGATTATAGAAATATTTCAAATCACTCTGCTGGATACCTGAAACTAATATAATATTGTAAATGAGTAATATTTCAATAAAAATATAATAATAAAGCAGAAAACCCACAAACATAAAGTAGTAGTAAAACACTCAACACTATCGTTATATTTTTAGAAAAAGGGACTTCATTACATCTCATATGCCTGTGTCACACTATCAAAGACATAATAATTTGAATTATAAATACTAAGGAGTTAATACGTGTGGCTGCTTTTCAATAATTCTTTTACTGTATTCTCTAACATAGTTTGAATTATACCACCTTATACATATACATATTAAAATGCAACTAAGTCAGACAGGGGGCAATTCAATAAGAGAAGTGAAAGGTCCAAGTGGGAAGGGTATATGGCCTGGCATGGTTGGTTTCCAAGAGATAAACAGGGCATCTATTCCCAGATGGAGGTCAGAGCCTGAGAGGAAGGGGGAGCAGTGATGGTGGTAGATGAGTTATAAACAGTATATTAATAAGTGAGTAATTATATTCACACACACATATATCCTCTAGATCTGTCTACTTAGAGGACCTGAAGAAGCAAAACCCCTATAGAAATAAGTACATTCTGTTCAGTTCAGTTCAGTTCAGTCACTCAGTCGTGTCCGATTCTTTGTGACCCCATGAATCGCAGCACGCCAGGCCTCCCTGTCCATCACCATCTCCCGGAGTTCACGCAGACTCATGTCCATCGAGTCAGTGATGCCATCCAGCCATCTCATCCTCTGTCATCCCCTTTTCCTCCTGCCCCCAATCCCTCCCACCATCAGAGTCTTTTCCAATGAGTCAACTCTTTGCATGAGGTGGCCAAAGTACTNCTATCTAGGTTGGTCATAACTTTTCTTCCAAGGAGTGTCTTTTAACTTCATGGCTGCAGTCACCATCTGCAGTGATTTTGGAGCCCAAAAAATAAAGTCTGACACTTTTTCCACTGTTTCCCCATCTATTTCCCACGAAGTGATGGGACCGGATGCCATGATCTTTGTTTTCTGAATGTTGAGCTTTAAGCCAACTTTTTCGCTCTCCTCTTTCACTTTCATCAAGAGGCTTTTTAGCTCCTCTTCACTTCAAGTTCTCAGAATTTTTCTCCCAAATACCATTCTCCCCCAAACGGATCTGGAGCTTCCTAAAGAAACAGCTAATTCCAGGTGAAACAAGAAAAGTGCAAGGTGAGCTTGAAACATTTTAATGTGCAATTAAGTGATGAATCACTCAAAGACTGATGAGGCCATGTTACAAGACAGGCAACTAACCCAAAGAGGCTCCACTGGCCCAATTTGGGACAGTCAAAATAAATAATGATAGAAACCTAATATAATCTATTATGTGAAATGAGCATCCATGAGTCCATACTAAAATAAATAAATAAATAAATCAAAGGTTTAATAAACATAGCCAGCTAATGGAAGCTGCGGTATATAGCACAGGGAGCTCAGCTCAGCGTTCTGTGATGACCTACAGGGTGGGATACATGGGGAAAGAAGCTCAAACAGGAGGGGATATGTGTATACTTATAGCTGATTCATGTTGTTGTACAGCAAAAATCAACACAACATTGTAAAACTACTGTTTTCCAATTTAAAAAAAATTACCTAAAAGGTTAAAAAAAAGAAATTTTAATCAAAACTGGAATATTTACTTAGTTTCAAAGAATTGTGCCACAAAATATTTATAACAGAGGAAAACTGAGTGGCTCACAGTGAGAATTCTGGCAGACACCATCTTTATCAAGTGACCCAAGTCAACATCACCGGTCATGAGGCAAATCAAAATTGCACGCTTTCTGACAGGAAGCGGTGGGAAAAACTCAAGTGTTACTCCTGTAACGTTCCTGCCAAAGATGCATAACTGAATTGAGTCATGAGGCAAAGTCAGATGATTCAAATGAAGAGGCAGTCTTCAGAATAGCTGGTCTGTCCTCAAAAGTGTCCAGGTCATGAGAGGTCCAGCATGAGGAGGTTTAAATGGACATGACACCAAACAGCACCTGTTTCTGAAGTGGATCTTTTTGTCAAACAGCACGTGATTAGGATGATGGGAGCACGTGAATGGCTTGTGAGGATGAGATGGCAGCAGAGTGCCATGTTCTTTCTCAATCTGGAAGGGTGTTATGGGGTGATGTTCACAGGGAACACACACTAAAGGACCCAGGGGAGATAGGGCATCAGGTTGGCAACTTACTTGCAAAGGGTTTGGGGAAAATATTAATTGCAACTTTGCTATACTGAAATTGCCTCAAAATTAAAAAAGGAAAACAGAACCTAAAAACTCACCTTTTCATAGGGTATCTGCAGCAGATCCAACACCACTGAATGGGCCCCCATATTTTTCAATAATCGTTGATGTTGATTGCGACACTTTTTGTTCTGGACGCAGAGTTTACTGAGCCTAATCAAAATCTTTCCAAACAAGAAGAAAATCATTAACCATAGGAAATACAATATTAAATATAATCAACATGCAAAACTCTTTTGCCATGCAAATATAAATCCACATAAAACTAGTTGCTGACCTCCTTTACAATCCGATAGTTGTTGCTCTTGTTGCTGTCAATCTGAGGTTTCTTTGTTCCATCTTGCACTGGACTTAAAATGTTTGAGTCCTAAAATAAACACAAAGATACATTTTATGTTCTGTATAGCTTCATAATACACTTGGTTCTTTTGCAAAAATAAGAAATACATTTTGAAATTATTTTGTGATGAGTTTATTATTCAACTTAAATGTTTCTTTGGTACTCTTTTACCTCATAAAAAGCTCCTTGGCTTCAAGGAGTCATGCAAATGACCACTTCCCAATAACAACCAAATTACAAGATCTGGGACTTCCCTGGTTGTCCAGTGGAATCTGCCTTCCAATGCAGGGGATGTGGGTTCAATCCCTGGTTGGGGAACTAAGATTTCATATGCCATGGGGCAACTAAGTCCATGTGCCTCAACTAGCAAAGCCCCTGCATGCCTCAGGGGAGTCCCAATACAGCCAAAAGAGAAAAAAAAAATTACAAGATCTATGGCAAAACTAATAATTAATGAGTAAGTTAGAAAGGCAAAGGAATAACAGGTAACATTCTCAGTGCATTTCCTTATGCTAAATGTATCAGCCCTTATATGGCCCATAGAAAAAGGAATGGTAAAATTTCAGAGCACAGCAGGCAAAGTTTTATTTTCAGGGATAAACTACTGAGAAAAAAAAGACTGAAGGAGCATATCATAATGAAGCATAATTTCAGAGATGAGAGGTAAAAACACCTTAACCCAAGAATTCTCTGACAGGTTACCATGACATTCTTGAGAGTCATGACTAGGGGCCGAACAACCACATATAGACCAAGAAAGAAAATGTAAATTAAAACTAATATTTTAAATTAACAAAGTATATTAATAGGACCTAGAACACCAGAGACCTTTTATTATAACAACCATTATCTGCAGTAGCAAAATAAAAGACAAATATTAAGCAGTGTACATATTTTAAATACCAATTACTGGAGTCATCATATGAAAATAAAACACCAGTTATAATGCAATCACCAAACATTTACTAACCCTTAATGCATGCCTGGTACTAGACAATGGTTAGTGGACATAAGAAATAGAAGATATGGTTCTTCCCACAAGAAATTACGGTCTACCTAAGAAAGCAGGGAGAAATATGAAAATAAAAATCTGAACTGAGCAGAATTTACTATTCACAGAGACAGAGAGAAGGAGACTAGATATAATTTTAGACAGCTTTATGAATGAGGGAAAGTTTAAGCCAAGGTCTTGAAAGATGAAAACAATTCAGCTAAGTACCAGAGACTTGCAAAAGGGCAGGGGACATTGGTTAGGTGAAGTCACCTTACTCAAAGGTGCTGTAGAAAGGAAAGCACAATGGTGTACAGAAAATGACAAGAACTGACAAAGCATGCTGCAAAAGTAGGCAATTAGGTGGAGTGGGGCCTGACCACCTCCCGGATTTACAACTAGTACAAAATTGCATTTGGGATGAATATCAAGGGTGGTTTAAAAAACACCCTGTACTCCTGACTACATTGAAGGTGCTGAGCTCTCACGGTTAAACAGGACGCCAATCTAAGCTTGCTGCTGCTGCTGCTAAGTCCCATCAGTCATGTCCGACCCTGTGCGACCCCACAGACAGCAACCCACCAGGCCCCTCTGTCCCTGAGATTCTCCAGGCAAGAACACTGGAGTGGGTTGCCATTCCCTTCTCCAGGTAATCTAAGCTTAGGAGAAAGTAAAAAATATATATATGAAGTTAACTGATACAATTGTATTTGTCCCTATTTTTTCCTACTGCATTCCATGACAAATCACAAAATAAACTCAAACCAAGAAAGAAAAATCATTGTGTTTTCCTTGCTAGTCAAAGATTTCTGATCCAAGGTTTCAAGCAGGAGAGTGACTTGGTCAGGTATGGAGTCACCACCACTGCTCAGGAAGCTCCATGTTTCTCTTTGACTTTTCTCCAGGCAAACATCATCCAAGATGGAGGCTCTCAATCTGAACTCCATCTTAGCAAGTAACTCTTCTCTCATTTTACTGAGCATAAGAAAATTCCCCTATATGATGCTGTCTCCTCTGCATTTGAAAACATCCAGTGTCATCCCCAAAACTGTCTGCATTCCCTGCTGTGTCTCAGAGAAAAAGAAGTTTTGAAACTCAGATTTTTAAATTCCATCTCCCCCACCTTTTCTCTCTGATTCATCCCTGTTTCTGCAGGTGAAAAATTTCTATCCTTTACTGATTCTTTCTGAACTCTGAAACCACAGCCCAAGTTGAGGCTAACTGAGCCCTTTCCATGAAGGAAAGGAAGTCATCTTGCATCTTGGATTATTACCCCCACTAAGTTTCTTGAAAGAATAATCTACTGTACTAAAATTGTTTTATGTGTCAATGACTCAATGACTAAAATTGTCTTTAGCATCTGATTCTCTGGCTCACTACCATTGTCTTTAAATTCCACTTTGTTTTATTATGACAGGATATTCTCCAAGGTTTTCTGACCACCTTGTCTCTTTCACTGAATGGACCTGGAACCACAAAAACTCACGAATAAAAACACTGAAAGCATTAACACTGTTCCTGTTACCTTCCAGGGTTGTGTCATCTATGCTAATAAATCCTAGGAAGGAAATGAAAGCAATCCAATTTCCACCCTAGGTAAACAAAAGAGAAAAAAGAATGGGAGATAGTATCTACAAGACAATAAACACTAAGTAAATCCAAAAAAGTTACAGAAGAAAATGTAAAAATATATATGTAAGTGAGGCCAATGTATTAATAGAAGAGGGAAAGGGCCCCAGTGCCTCATATGAATGGAAGCTATTTGGATGGAAGAGGTTGGAGGTCACAGCATGAGAGAAACAAGGTTTCTACTTGACAGAAAAATAATTTATTGATGAGAAGTAGACATTGCAAAGGTAGAAATATAATTAAATTTCTTTTTTCTGATCACAAAGGTGAAGGTTGAATTTTAAAAGGCCATATTCATTTTTTTCTGGAAGAGAAAAAATATTAAAGAAAACTAAGTTGTATTCCAATCCAAGATTAAGATGTTACCAAGTGTAAAGACTGACAAAGCTCCTAAGGTGGAAAGGAGATCTTTCTGATATATTTCAACTTTTTAAGAAATCAGTCAAATATACAGGCAAAGCTTTGGCAGATATATTTAAGTCTATTTTTCAAGCAACAGCCTGCAGAAAAAGCAACTGTCTTGTTTTAAGAAAAGTAATCTCAGGGAAGATGTACTACATTACAAAAGTTATGCTCTTTAGTTCTGCCCAAGGGAGGATGTAGACAGTGCTAAACTTCCTAAGTATGGAAATTATAAAGAAAAATTATTTTAATTTAAAATTGCCAGCAGTCAACAAAGGAGGCAATGCTGGAGAATTCAATGAACGGCCCCTTTTAATTTCAGAAAATAATTCAATGTAATTAAACCGAACAAAAATATTAGCTCATAGAACATGTGGGTGATCCCAAAGCAGTGATCATGGGAATTTAAGAAATATGTAAACTATATAACTACAGTTAGGTTTTATTTTCTTATTTAATGCCAAGATGCTCTAAGTAAAGTTGCCCTGTCTTCCTCCAGAAAGGAAAGAAATTGATTGTATATTTTTTATATCCTATACCTCTTTGTCCCTAGGTTAGTGGCCAAATCTACAAAGTCCTGGCTTTATTCTAATGACAACATATTAGTAAAGTATAAAATGTAGAAGTGTAATTTATGCAGAATCCCAGAGTTGAGGAGGCTCAGGAAAAAAATGTGTAACACTGAGAGCAGTGCCATGCTTATAGTAAATACCTAAATTATGCTTTTGACAACAGTGATGAAGAAAGGCACTGCAAAAATACTTGTACTTTACTGTAATTGTTTCCTATCATCTGGAAGAATTTGAATTTATTTCCTCTAATGGAATATGGGAACCACTTAGTCAAGTGATTTTATTGAGGCAGCTATATTTTTAATGGCATAGTATATACTGTAACATAATTTGGCCATCTGATGTGAAGAGTCAACTCACTGGGAAAGACCCTGATGCTAGGAAAGATCAAGGGCAGGAAGAGAAGGGTATGACAGAGGATGAGATGGTTGGATAGTGTTACCAATTCGATGGACATGAGTTTGAGCAAACTCAGGGAGACAGTGAAGGGCAGGGAAGCCTGGTGTGCGGCAGTCCATGGGGCAGCAAAGAATCAGACATGACTTAGTGACTGAACAACAACAACAGCAACATAAAGCAGCATATTCTGAAACATCATAGCAAGGATAGTTTAGAAGGGTCTAGAAATTTCTGGAAGAGTCTAGAAATTAGATGGTCAGCATGGATCTAGACATGCTCAGAGTGAATACCTAAGCAAATACTGGCTCTGAACATCACGTTGATTCCACACTTATTTTGCATCAGGCAAGGAAATTCTTTTTAGATAAATAGCAAAAATGATATAAGAAAATAATATTGTATGAATCATATGGTGAACTAAACATGGGCACAAGTTAATGAGGATCTGGCTCCTTAATTTAAACAAGGTCAATCATGCTTTTAAAAAAGAACTTTCCAAATCCTACAATGTAGAAACGCCTACATCTACCACAACTGTGATTAAAATAGCTCAGTGCATTTCTTTGCTTAGTCCCAACCCCAGTGAAGTGAAAGGATGTCCTTCTTCAGCAATGTTATCAAGTCAGCAAGACTGGAAAGCATTCTATTCACCATCTGGATCCCTAGCCTTCTCTTGTATCTACTACTCATCCGAATCAGTGGCATCATTTACCAGTCACCCTCCTCCCAACTTCAGATGTCAAATGCCACTCTTTCTCCTTCTTACCTCCCTCCAAAACACACTAAAAAAATCTAATAATCAGACTTTGATGCTTGACTGACCAACCAGATTATAATTTAACTGAAGCTCTTCATATTAAATATCACCTCCTTCAGACAACTGAATGATAGCCCTGCCGTGGGAGGATGAGGTATGTTTTTCTCCCATACATCTAAAAGTTACACCACATACCAGCCATTTATGATGATATTCAAGGGGTTACAGAAACTCTTACATCATCCTGAATCTAATTATCTGACCTTGGCAGTAAAGCTAATACAGACCATCATGGGGTCATGATGGACAGTTTCGGCTTCCCTGGTTGACACCTAAGGCTGCTCTAAGACTTGGTGAAGACATTAATGCTTTCAGATAACCTTCCTCCAGATTTCCCTCAAGCTGGGCACAAATTTCTACCCTTCTACAGGGTAAACCATACTCTCAGTTTTACTCCAAACCTGTTTGCTTTCCCTTTGTTCCAAGACAATAAAAATATTGACACTTTTTTATTCATTTGATGTCATTTTAATTAGTATTTGATGATGTTTAATCAGATGTCCTAGAAAACACCGCAAATCTCTTTGACTATCAGTATCTCTGATAAAGTAACAAAAAAGTGTGTGCTACTGGAGTGTTTTCTTGTTGCTTAAAGTGATACTCAGAAAAATAGGGAATGTACTGACGATAGGTATGTTCAAAGTAAACTAAGAGCTGTTTCCATAGGCGTGCAATAAGAACCCCCTATAGCACAGTCACGTACAATACTTTTTAAATAATACCTTCTATAATACTTTGGTGGTTTAGTTGCTTAGGCATGGCTTCTCTGTCCATGGAATTTTCCAGGCAAGAATACTGGAGTGGGTTGGCATTTCCTTCTCCAGGAGATCTTCCTGACCCAGGGACTGAACCCGGGTCTCCTGCATTGCAGGCAGATTCTTGACCAACTGAGCCACCAGGGAAACTATAATACTTTTAATATGATCCTCAGCAGCATTATATAAAATGTAGAAAGGAAAGGCAACCCTTTAGTTAGCACAGTGACCAAGAATAATATAGCACGGTTCAGGAAGTGAAAACAGCAACAGAACAGAACCTGACATATGTGAGGGAAGCAACCCGAGTCGCAGTCATCTCAGAGCAAAGCCCGATGCGGCTGGGAGAAGAGGGCTGCACGGCCAGAAGCGGGGGAAGAAACCAGCACCCTCTCTTCAACTCCCTCTTTAGTAAGCAGTCATTACAGAAACGTTGTTTTCTGGCCCAGTGCCATAGGTGTGCTCTGATTTGAATGAATCAACTTCTATAATTTCCTTGTAAGCCACTTGCTAAGGGAGAAAAAAAAAAAACATAGGAAGTTAGACTCCTCTCTACCAATGAGGCAGGAGCTAGATGGGCCTCAGGGTGAACAGCTGGTTTCTCCCCTGTGGACAGATACTCTAAAATAGCAGGAGCAAGAGAGGAGATGAGCCCTGTCCAGGTAAGAGATAGGGACCACGTATTTCTCATTCTCAAAGTCAAGGAGATCTCCCTGACTACATATGCACAGAAAGGCCCCTTGGAGATCAAAAGAGAGGGGACATCACATTTTAGTAAGTGATATCAACCTACCCACAGGCCCCTTTACTAGAATCCTTGGCTAAGAGCTGTGTGCACACATATGGGAGGACCCTGAGACACACCAAATATGGACTTGGAACCAGGCAAAGCAAGATGACTGGCCAAAGGAAACCCAGAATAAATGCCCCATAAAAGGGATTAAACCTCCATGCGGGCATGACTTTCTCTCTGAGACCACCCGTGTGTCTATCCACACGTATTCTTTCTCTTCCATTAGGAGGGCTCTTTATTAAAACACTTTACTTCTTTCACTACTTTCCATCTCGATGTGGAAATTCATTTCTACGCAGCTGACGGGCCAGGGCCTTGTCACTGCCACTGGTCCCCTGAGGTCTAGTTGTGCGGCTTCAGTGCTCTCACTGCCGAGGACTGACCTCAATCTCTAGGCAGCAACCGAAACCCTGCTTCAAGCTGTTGCAGGCCAAAGCCACCCGAGATCACCAAATTCAAATGAAACTGAGAACAAATGGCAAAGAGGAAAAAACGAATAAAATAGTAACTTTCTCTACAACATGAAGGGAAATAATAAAACAGTATTAATTTTAAATGCAGGCCAGAAGACAAAAGGGAGAAAAAGATTCTTATCCTGGAAATAATTCAAAGAAACCAATTCAGGAGATAAAAGCACTACATTTAAGAATCTGCATTACAACCAAATAGAATGAGGATGTGTATAAGTAGCATTTGGCTCAAGCCTAAAAATTAGTTTTCAGCTGCATGTCTTGTGTAAGGACTTATTAAAGTGATACTCATGTGCAGAAATCACCTTCAGTAACATCAGCTCAGACATAAAGGACAGAAACATGTAATCTGATATAAACAAGTAAAATAAACATACAAGGAGGTCAAGGGCAAAAACAGAAAATGAAGAAAACAAATTCCATAAAAAGAAAATTCACGCAAGCACTCTCCCAAATAAATGGATAAAAGGTCTCTATCCAATTACCATAGAGTCCCGCATAAGCCACATCATCTGGGAAGATTCTGTCTGAAACTCATGGACACTTTCTGTACCGAGCCATGAAGGTTAGACATTCAATCAGTTACTTTTGCCAAGAGTCAGTTGGTCAGTCACAAGTTTTGCCAGAGAAACCAAGCTTATATAAAACTATTTCCTGCTGTGCAGAATCAAAGTCCTAACACTTGGGAAAACATAGCTTTCTTTCAAGAGATCTTTCTAGAGGGAACAGACTCCTTGCCTGTTTGCCTCATCAAAGAAAAAAGATCAGAAGTGGTCGGCAAAGAATGTAAACCGGGCTTCGCTTTTAAAGAGTACTGAGATGTGGAGGTAAGACAGAAACCATTAGACAAGGAAGGGCTGTCGACAGAAAAGCAGAAGGAAAGCAAAGGAGGGAAGGGAAGAGGTAGGAAGGGAGGGGAGGGAGAGAAGGGAAAGGGGAGGGAG
>SJYQ01001688.1:491273-504799 GCA_006410935.1 Redunca redunca
AGGGAGGGGAGGGAAGGAAAGGTGGCCGGAGGGAGGGAAGGAACTCAGTTCATTCTCTCAGAAAGGTAAACCTGCAAACTAAAATTTAAATACCTGTGAGGAAAGCGAATGCTAAGGTAGATAACAAAAAAACTCAGTAATGAGACTGTCATTCCCAGGGAAATGAAACAATTAAGAAACCTTCTGAAAGGACCTTTATGTATTTTAAAATGGGCTTCCCAGGTGATGCCAGTGGTAAAGAACCTGCCTTCCAATGCAGGAGACCTAAGAGCCTGGAGTTTGATCCCTGGGTCGGGGAGATCCCCTGGAGGAGAAAATGACAACCCACTCCACTGTTCTTGCCTGGGGAATCCTATGGACAGAGAACCCTGGCTACAGTCCATGGGGTCGCAAAGAGTCAGAAACGACTGTAGCAACTTAGCATACACAAGCACATGTTTAAAATAATCATAGAAATAAAGTGAGGAATAACCTCTCTCACCCTAGGTGGGCTCCTGTGTGGCTGCCGCATGGTCAGGGGATTAGGGAGAGTCTTACTGGGAAAGGGAGGTGGGGGCAGAGGGGACAGGGGGAGATGCAAGCCAAGGGTTAGCAGAGAAGGGAAGGCATGTGTCCCCCAGCCTTCAATCACCCTAGAGAGGTGTGACTGTCCTGCTGGACGCCATCCCGGGTCTACATTTCTGACAAACAACCTCCGCCCCTTCTCAGCACAACTTCTCACAGGGCAAGTTGGAGAGTAAGGGGTCTCTGAAGGTGTACAAAACATCCTGGGCACCAAGCAGTCTGGATTTAGGTGCCTGCTATTTGCAGAAACTGATCAGGATTACCAGCTATGCGGCCCATACAAATGAGGCTCCTCCTGCTGAGAGGCAAGAGCCAGGGGTCCACATGAGAAGTCAGATCAGTGCAGGGCCTCTTGGGAGAGAAGCTCCTGCCCCACTCCCCCACCCCCACTCCAGCAAACAGCCAGCCAGCTTACTGCCTAGGCTATCCAGAGTAAGCCCCCAGGGACACTCTCTAGTTAATTCTGCCCCTTACATCACACACCTATTAAAAGGACAAAAAAAATTATGAAGTGAAAACACACAGATAGGAATCTTGAATGCAGAGATATGAAAAAAATCAATTAGAAACTCTCAAAGAAAAAATTGTCCTTGATGGAAAAACTAGACAGTTTAAACATCAGACTTTAGATTGTGAACACTGCAAGTTTTTTGTTTTTTTTTTAATGTTAGTCACTCAATTGTGTCCAACTCTTTGAGACCCCATGGACTACAGCCCACTAGGATCCTCTAACCATGGAATTTTCCAGGTAAGAATACTGGAGCAGGTTGCCATTTCCTTCTTCAGGTGATCTTCTGGACCCAGGGATTGAACCTGGGTCTTCTGCACTGCAGGCAGATTCTTTACTATCTGAGCCAGGAGAGAAGCTCCCTCCGACACCCTTTTTTTTGTTGTTTTTTTTTTTAAAGGAGCAGGCAACCATTAGTAGAGATAAATCTATATACATACACAGACACAGAAGCACAACCACTGTGAAGGAAAATTAACAACCAAAATATTTAACACAAGTGGGAACTTCTGTTAGCAGTCCTATGATGCCTCCATGGCTTGCTTTGCTACTCTTTATAAAGAGATGGATGAGCATAAAGGGCAATCCTGATTTAACCCACTCAGATCTGACTTCCTGAGTTAATCCCTCCTTCTTATATTTAGAAGTCAACATGCATTTGAATGTGATGAACTAGTAATGCCACAGAGACTGTCAACTTGTTCTACCCTAGCTTTTAAGTTTTCAGCAACGATGCCCTTTTTAATGCCCTTGAAAGTAAGTTAATAGGGAAACCCTGTAAGATATAAGAGGTAATAAAGCTCATATGTACTAGGGATGCAGTGAGCTTACTAGAAGACCCAATCTACCCCATCCTCCACCATGTTTATATGAGATCAACTACGATACTAGGATAATTTTGGTTACATTGAGATTTGGTAGTGTTAGTAGGTGGATTATCAGAGCTTTCCAGGTGGCGCAATGGTAAAGAATTCACCTCCCAGTGCAAGAGATGTGGCTTCCACCCCTGGATCAGGAAGATCCCCTGGAGGAGGAAATGACAACCCACTCCAGTATTCTTGCCTGGAGAATTCCATGGACAGAGGAGCCTGGCGGGTTGCAGTCCATGGGGTCACAAAGAGTCAGACATGACTGAAGCAACTAAGAAAGGCACAGCAGTTCAGTTCAGTTACTGACCCAAATAAACAAAAATTACCACTGAGGAAAAAAAATACTTTTATGCTATTGGAAATATTTCTTATTACCAAAATGAAGACTCACTGTACTGTTATCTGGCTTTCTGATGCCTAAGCAGGCACAAAGTTAGAACATTGTGAGCTGTTTTAAAACAATGGCAATCATCCTGTGTTTAGAGCCTTTGTAAAGATTTACTACACAACAAAGGATTATTATCTGTACTGGCTTGCCAGAGTGCGTGCCGCCTGCTACTGGCTGTTTCCATTGATACTGTGATATATTTCATCCTGTTTACAATAAACTGTCACTATCTCTGGCAGTTGGTTCATTGCATAACATAGATTATTTGGCTGTGTACAAGTTAGTAATTCTGTAGTCTCTCACTTTTTCCCCTTATATTAATCCATTAGAAATGTACCATTCTCCTGGCTTCTCAACTCTTCTTATGTCCATTTCTACTTTTGCCTCCCTATCTCATGCTCACCTAACCTCACACCTGAATTTGAACAGGAGGCTCCTAACTGGTCCCCACCTTTAGGCTCTTTTTGCTGAGCCATCCTTCCCCCAAATCTTCAAGGGTTCCCAATCTCCAGCCACTTCAAATACAAACCACTTTTTCCTGTTGAATTCTGTTTCTCTTGTGATTATTCCTGAATTACTAGCTAACAAAATCCTCCCAACCTTTTAAAACAGTGAAGCCAGGCTTCCCTGGCACCTCACTGGTAAAGAATTTACCTGCCAGTGCAGCAGAGGCGGGTTTGATCCCTGGCTAGGGTAGGATCCCACTTGCCACACAGCAACTAAGCCCGCGTGCGCCACAGCTATTTGAGCCTGTGCTTTAGAGCCTGGGAGCTGCAACTACTGAGCCCTCGAGCCACAGCTACGGAAGCCCATCTGCCCCAGAGCCCATGCTCAGCAACAGCAGAGGCCATGCAATGAGCAGCCACTGCACCACACTGGAGAGTGGCCCCTGCTTGCCACAACTATAGAAAAGCCCGCGCAGCAGCAAAGACCCAGCTCAGCCGTAAGTAAATAAAACAGGGAAGTCTTCTCCACACAGTCACGCCCACACTGATCTCTCCCTTTTCTGTGATACAACAGTTCAACATTTAATCATACATTTGTCATACTGTTTTCTGGGGGTTATTCTGTGTGTGTTATCTTTGAGAGCAAGCATCATATCTCCAATACTCGTTTTGATTCTATATATCAAATGTTAAGAAAGGAAACAAGAAATTCAGGTGTGTACAAAGGTACGGAAGCATGATGGTGAAGGTATAAAGTTGTACCTTTAGCAGAATGTTCAAAAGAAGAGTGGTGCTCTGGAGAAGTATGAAAGCAATCAAGGAGAGCAGGTTCAGACATGGTCTGATCATGCCTGTGTGTTCAGTCACTTAAGTCGTGTCCAGCTTGCTGTGACCCAATGCACTGCAGCCCACCAGGCTCCTCCGTCCATCAGATTCTTCAGGCAAGAATACTGGAGTGGGTTGCCATGTGCTCCTCCGGGGGACCTTCCCAACCCAGGGATCAGATCGAACCTGAGTCTTCTATGTCACCTGCACTGCAGGCGGGTTCTTTACCACTGAGCCACAGGGGAAGCCCCAGATATGGTTCACACTGACTCAAAATCTCGCATCAGCAAAAAGATCTTACAAGGATAAATATATAGGTTCAAAATACAGAAGGGTTTTCTACTTTTAAGAACTGTCTAAAGTAGAAATAAAGAGAAATCCCTCTGACTGCACAACATCCAGAAGTGATAGATAAAAACAACATTTAAACTATCTCTCTCTCTTTCTTTCTCTCTCTCTGTTTTTGACTGCACTGTGTCTTCACTGCTGCGAGCAACGCAGCGAGCGGTGGCTACTCTTCCTTGCAGTGCGCGGGCTTCTCACTATCGTGGCTTCTCCTGTTGCGGAGCTTGGGCTCTAGAGCACCTGTGCTTCAGTAGCTGCAGTGTACACTCAGTAGCTGTGGCACACAGGCTTAGTTGCCCCACAGCATGTGGGAGCTTTCTAGGCCAAGGATGAACCCATGTCCCCTGTACTGGCTGGCAAATTCCTAACCACCGGACCACCAGGGAAGTCGTAAACTGTCTCCTGCTAGTAAAGAGAAAGAAACAAAGGGACGCCAGAAACCAGAAAAAGACATGACATTTCCAAGTAATAATCAAGCACGGACCCATCTGTTGGCCTTTAAGGGCATCAGCCAGAGTTGATAACCAACAACTGAGTTTTAACTTGTCTCTCACACACACACAAACTCAAAGAGCTGGGCACGACTGAGTGACTTTCACTTTCACTTTGTGTGTTGTTAGACTCTATGGGTTTTGACAAATGTGTAATGCTATGTATAGTATCATATAGAAGAGTTTCATCGCCCTAGAATTCCTCTCTGCTTTACCTGTTTGTTCCTCTCTTTTTAATCTCTACACCCCAGAACCTCTGAGGAACCCATGATCATTTTACTGTCTCATGTATAGTTTTTCCTTCTCCAGAATACAGTTGGAGTCATACAGTATGTAGCTTTTTCAGACTTCGTTGTTGTTCAGTTGTTCACTCGTGTCTGATTCTTTGCAACCCCATGAACTGCAGCACGCCAGGCTTCCCTGTCTTTCACCATCTCCTGGAGCTTGCTCAAACTCAAGTCCATTGAGTCGGTGATGACATCCAACCATCTCATCTTCTGTTGACCCCTTTTCCTCCTGCCTTCATTCTTTCCTAGCATCAGTATATTTTCCAATGAGTCAGCTCCTTGCATCAGGTGGCCAAAGTATTGGAGTTTCAGCATCAGTCCTTATGAATATTCAGGGTTGATTTCTTTCAGGATTGACTGATTTGTTGATCTCCTTGCTGTCCAAAGGACTCTCAAGAGTGTTCTCCAGCACCACAATTCTAAAGCATCAACTCTTTGGCATTCAGCCTTCTTTTTCAGACTGGCTTCTTTCATTTAGCAATATACATTTGAGGTTCTTTCATGTTCTTTTTGTAACCTGTAAGCACTTTCTTTCTATCGCTGAATACTACTCCATTATGTGTATATACTAAAGTTTATTTATCCTAATTCATCTATTAAAAGACCTCCGATTGCTTCCAATCTGGGGCCATTTTGCGTAAAGCTGCTGTAAACATTTGGGTGTAAGTTTTGAGCTGGTATCTTGGGGCTGAAAGATGGCATGTTTTGCTCCTTACAGTATGTGGGATTACCTCAACCTGTGGCCAGAGGGCGCTGTGAGCCTAAGACGTCCGAAGTCAGGAGTCTGATTTAGCGCCCCAATCTTGGTATTTGCTTAGAGTTAACTTGTCTTTCTGAGTTGCAGAGTTACTGGCATTTGTCTTCAGGGAAACTTACCATGTTGCCCAGAAGCTTAGAACTCTCTGATCAGGTTTGAGGTTACTTTTCTTACTTGGTAGATGGAGGGTGAGACAGAGGGTGACCTAGTTGGATGGCATCACTGACTCAATGGACATGAGTTTGAGCAAGCTCTGGGAGATAGTGAAGGACAGGGAAAAGTGGCATGTTGTGGTTCATGGGGTCACAAAGAATCAGACCTGACTGAGCGACGAAATAACGACAGCAATAACAGATGGAGGGTAGGGTCTTTTAGAGTTGTCCTCCATTTCCAGTGAGCCCAGAAATATACTTAAAATAGGCTTTGTACCTAGGATCTAGTGGTTTTGTGATAGGAGGGCCATTTGAGTTTTAACTTGGCTACTTTTGTAGAAGTCCTTGGGAAATGTGTTTATTTAGATATTTTGTAATTTTAAAAGTGTATTATGAACTTAGATTCCTTGGAATATGTGAATTCCTCTGGGGTTTGTTTAACTCAGAGAAGATTTCATTTGCCTTACAGAGCCACTTTGGTACATGACATTTTGTGAATATGTTAATCAGAGTTTTTGACTTGGAACTTTTGGGGCCTTTTACTAGTGGGAATTCTAGTCCCAGATCTTGAGTGCAAGTGCACTTGTCTTGAGCTCAAGAGAGTTTTTCTCCCCATCTTGGCTCTGACAAAGCCAAAAGAGGTACCCCTTTGTTCTTCTATAGGCCATGCATTTCCCTGGTTTATCCCTGTGGGTGTTTCCTTTAGGTACTCCTGGTTCTAACACAGGTTTCTGGTCAGATCTTCCATCTTCCTCAGGATCCAGGATTTGTTTCCTTTCTGTTCTGTGTGTGTGAAGTGAAAGTGAAAGGCATTCAGTCATGCATGCCCAGCTCTTTGCGACGCCATGGACTGTACAGTCCATGGAATTCTCCAGGCCAGAATACTGGAGTGGGTGGGTAGCCTTTCCAACAAAAAGCAAAACCTGAAATAAACTATGAACTTCAGTTAATAATAATGTATCAGAATTGGCTTATCAATTGTACCAAATGCACTATATTAATCAATTTACCACTGGTGGCACCAGTGGTAAAGAACCTGCCTGCCAACAAAAGAGACATAGGAGACTCAGTGCTGATCCCTGGGTCAGGAAGATCCCCTGGAGGAGGGCATGGCAATACACTCCAGTATTCTCGCCTAGAGAATCCCATGGACAGGGGAGCCTGGCAGGTTACAGTTCATAGGGTCTCAAAGAGTGGGATGTGACTGAAGCAACTTTTCTTGCACACACGCTAATAATAGAAAAATGAAGGGAAGGAAGGAGGGGATGTATAGGCATTCACTATACTTTCTGTGCAATGTTTCTGTAAACCTAAAACTGCTCTAAAAACAAAGTCTATTAAATGAAGATATGAGCTCATAATCAAAGATGACCAAATAGATAATGAAACAAGTATAAAAAGCATAAGAAATTCACAAGTACTTCAGATCCTGGAATTAGTACTACATATTTTGGGCTCCAAAATCACTGCAGATGGTGACTGCAGCCATGAAATTAAAAGACGCTTACTCCTTGGAAGAAAAGTTATGACCAACCTAGATAGCACATTCAAAAGCAGAGACATTACTTTGCCGACTAGGGTCCGTCTAGTCGAGGCTATGGTTTTTTCAGTGGTCACGTATGGATGTGAGAGTTGGACTGTGAAGAAGGCTGAGCGCCAAAGAATTGATGCTTTTGAACTGTGGTGCTGGAGAAGACTCTTGAGAGTCCCTTGGACTCCAAGGAGATCCAACCAGTCCATTCTGAAGGAGATCAACCCTGGGATTTCTTTGGAAGGAATGATGCTAAAGCTGAAAATCTGGTACTTTGGCCACCTCATGCGAAGAGTTGACTCATTGGAAAAGACTTTGATGCTGGGAGGGATTGAGGGCAGGAGGAGAAGGGAATGACAGAGGATGAGATGGCTGGATGGCATCACTGACTCGATGGATGTGAATCTGAGTGAACTCCGGGAGTTGGTGATGGACAGGGCGGCCTGGTGTACTGCGATTCAAGGGGTCGCAAAGAGTCGGACATGCCTGAGCAACTGAAGTGAACCGAACAAGGCCATAAAATAGCCACATGGAATCACAAAAATTAGCGACAACAGATAATAAAAATGACCAAAAAGACTGTTTAATCAAATCACAGATGTGATAAAGTATAATAGCTGAAATTTTTAAAAGTTACGAAGTGAAGTTAACTACAAATAAGACATACCTGAAAAGCGACTCAGACAAGTCTAAAGAAATTATTCAAATTCAGCACAAAGTCTCAGGTATGGGAAATATAAAAAGGAAACTAATTAATATAAAAAAATAATAAGGTTTAAGTAACATGCAAAGAGTCAGATACAAATGAAAAGACTGAGCAGTTGCAAGACCAGAATCAAAGCACCACTATTCAATATGAGGTTTCCCTCAAATCTAAGTTGGAAAAGAATCCTCCTGGAGACCTGGGTTCGATCTCTGGGTTGGGAAGATCCTCTAGAGAAGGAAATGGCAACCCATTCCAGTATTCTTGCCTGGAGAATCCCATGGAGCCTGGCAGGCTATAGTCCAATCCATGGGGTCACAAGAGTCGGACACGACTTAGTGACTAAAATACCACGTTCAATACACAATGAACTTCTCAACAGCAGTAACGCTGCCAGAAGACATGGAACAATATCAACACAAGTGGAAGAAAATAACTCGCAAATGATAAAACGTTTTTGTTTGTAGTTAAAAACAGTTTAAAATTAATATGTCTCTAATAAAATAAACTTAAAACATATAAATGTTAATAGAACTACAGGGGAAACTGACAAGTTTACCACTATAGTGAGAAATGTAAGCAAATCTCTCTCGATTATGGCTACATCAAGAAAACAAAGACATTGTGAACAAATGTATGGATACCTAGTTGGGGGGAATATGGGAGGAACTGGGAGACTGGGATTGATACATATACACTATTGATACTATGCATCAAATAGATAACTAATGTTGTTGTTCAGTTGCCCAGTCTTGTCTGACTCTTTGTGACCCCGTGGACTGCAGCAGGCCAGGCCTCTCTGTCCTTCATCATCTCCTGAAGTTTGCCCAAGTTCATGTCTATTGCATCAGTGATGTCATCCAGCCATCTCACCCTCTGATGCCCTCTTCTCCTTCTGCCCTCAGTCTTTCCCAGCATCAGGGACTTTTCCAATGAGTCAGCCATTCTTATCAGATGACCAAAATACTGGAGTTTCAGCTTCAGCATCAGTCCCTCCAATGAGTATTCAGGGTTGATTTCCCTTCAGATTGACTGGTCTTATCTCCTTGCTGTCCAAGGGACTCTCAGGAGTCCCCTCCAGCACCACAGTTCAAAGGCATCAATTCTTCAGCGTGCCATCTTCTCTACGGTCCAACTCTCACAACTGCACATGACCACTGGGAAGACCACAGCCTTGACCATCCAGACCTTTGTCAGCAGAGCATAACTAATGAGAACATACTATATAGCAGGGAACTCTACTTAATGCACTCTGGTGACCTGAACAGGAAAGAAGTTCAAAAGGGAGGGGATATATGTATATGTATGTCTGATTCATTTTGTTGCGCAGTAGAAACTAATTGAACACTGTAAAGCAACTATACTCCAATAAAAATTAATTTTTAAAAAGTCTGAAGAGCGTGAAGTTCGGAAGCATCAAATCCGATTGGCTGGGCTGCTGAGCTGGCTCCGGCTCCCCCAGGGCCTGCCCCTCCATCACCTGCTGCACACCAGGCCCTGAGCACCAGGGAAGGACCTGGGTGGGCGTGGCAGCCCTCAATTCTGTAATTAATCAGCATTCTCACCCCCACCCGGTAATTTAAGAGACCCTAGAGTGGCTCTGCCCTGTGCTCAAGTAAAGGTGCTGATTGTACCCCTCCTGGGTGTCCCTCCCTCTCCATATCTCACCGGCCCTCCAGAGCCACCCCCAAGAGATGCCTTGAGATTCTCAATGCAGCCATGCCTTGGGCTGCCTTGGTGCTGCCACACTTCAGGCTCTCCTCCTTCCACAACCTTCTGTGGCTTTACAGCACCCTTGGAGCCACGAGACTATGTCGAGAGGGCACTGGTGGCCCAACAGCCTGGCCTGTCATGGGGCAGTGGGAGTGGGGCACGGTCAGGTGATCACCCCAGACATTTGGCCTTCTCCCTGCTGGCTGCCTTAGAACCGTCCCTACATTAGCAGTTTGCTTTGTATGCACTTTGTTCTTTTCTTTGGATTTTTTTTTTTTTTTTTTACTTTTCCACTTTGACACTGCATTTCCCGATGGAAGGACTCAGGTTGTCTGAAGCCACTGCACAATGCATCTCAGTCCACGCACTGATGGCCCCCTTGGTCACTCTCCTTAGTTATCTCCCTCCTCTGTCGCTTCCTTCACTGGATGGAGGAAAACCAAACCACGGCTCCCCCCGCCCAGCCCTCCCCTCCTGTCCCTGCAGCAGTGTCCCTGGGGGAAAAATCAGTGCGTACAAATAAAGACACTAATTGAAAAAAAAATAAGAAGTTGAACAAATGAACTTCATAAATAAAATTGCGACCATAAAAAAAGAGAGAAAACAAAATTATTAGTGAGTAGATGGATGATTTAAATACAATAAGCTTGATTTGCTAGTCACATATAAGGAATCCTATACCCATCCACATTCTACTTGAGCATGAGAAGATAGTTCTAAAACCTGAAGATACAATAGACCATTAAGCAGTCCCAACAGATCTTGGGAGAACTGATATCATCACAACCACTTTCTCTTGTTGTGTGTTAATTAAAGGTTCAATAGCCAAAGAAGTATAAATTTTGCAAGTATATTTGGAAATTTAAAAATTCATTTCCCAGTAACTATTCTTGGCCAAAGAGAAAATCATAATGAAAAATTTTAATATCTAATATTGAACAATAATAAAAATTGTGGCTGTTCAGTCACTAACTCATGTTCACTTTTTGTAACCCCACGGACTAGAGCAGACCAGGCTCTTCTGTCCTCCACTATCTCCCAGAATTTGCTCAGATTCATGTGCATACTATCTAACCATCTCATCCTCTGTTGTTTCCTTCTCCTGTTGCCTTCAATCTTTCCCAGCATCAAGGTCATTTCCAGTGAGTCAGCTCTTTGCATCAGGCAGCCAAAGTATTAGAACTTCAGCTTCAGCAACAGTCCTTGCAAAGAATATTCAAGGTTGATTTCCTTTAGGATTGACTGGTTTGATATGCTTGCAGTCCAAGGGACTCTCAAGAGTCTTCTCCAACACCACAGTTCAAAAGCATCAATTTCTTGGAGCTCAGCCTTCTTTGTTTGCCAACTCTCACATCGGTACATGACTACTGGAAAAACCATAGCTTTGACTATATGGACCTTTGTTAGCAAAGTGATGTCTCTGCTTTGGAATACACTGTCTAGGTTTCTCACAGCTTTTCTTCCATGAAGCAAGCATCTTTTAATTTCATGGCTGTAGTCACTGTCCACAGGGATTTTGGAGCCCAAGAAAATAAAATCTATCACTGCTTCCACTTTCACCCCTTCTATTTGCCATGAAGTGATGGGACCAGATGCCCTGATCTTAAGATTTTTTTAATGTTGAGCATCAGTCCAGTTATTTCACTCTCTTCCTTCACTCTCATCAAGAGGCTCTTTAGTTCCTCTTCACTTTCTGCCATTACAGTGGTATCATCTGTATATCTGAGGTTGTTGACATTGCTTGCAGTAATCTTGATTCCAGCTTGCGATTCATCCAACACAGCCATTTCTCATGATGTACTCTGCATGTAAGTTAAATAAGCAGGGTGACAATATATAGCCTTGTGGCACTTCTTTCCTTGTTTTGAACCAGTCCATTGTTTCACCTCCAGTTTTAACCCACAAACAGGTTTCTCAGGAGACAGGTGAGGTGGTTGGATACTCTCGTCACTTCAAGAATTTTCTCCAATTTATTGTGATCCACATAGTCAAAGGCTTGAGCGTACTCAATGAAGTAGAAGTAGATGTTTTTCTGGAACTCCCTTTCTTTCTCCATGATCCAGCGAAATATTGGCAATTTGATCTCTGGTTCCTCTGCCTTTTCTAAACTCAGCTTCTATATCTGGAAGTTCTTGGTTCATGTACTGCTGAAGCCTAGCTTGAGGGATTTCGAGCATCGTCTTGCCAGCATGTGAAATAAGTGCAGTTGTATGGTAATTTGAACATTTTTTAGCATTGGCTCTTCTTTGAGATCGGAATGAAAACTGACCTTTTCCCATCCTATGGAATAACATTTGTCAAAATATGTGGGATGCAGCTCCTTAGGAATTATACCATTCATTTTTTTTAAGTCTGCAAAATATATGTCAACATAAAAGGCTAGAGTATAATAGGATAAATATAATGAGACAGCAAACAAGCCCAGGAGCTTAACAAGCCAAAAATAAATTCATTTAAAAAGATGAATAAAATATGTACAGCTCTGGTGAGATTGTACCTGACATTATACGTCTGTCAAAACTCATAGAATTGTACGACCCAAAGAGTGAAATCTAAAGGGAAAAAGAAGAGAATGAAAAAGCGGTATGAAGCTACAGATATAACAGAAATTTTGAAAGATAATGAAAGATGAATAAATTTGAAAACTAAAGTATACAGCTAGAATAACATACAAGTTGACCCACAAGACAAAAGTTTAACGAATTTATAATCTCTACAATATTAATTACAAGTTAAAATTTACCCAAATTAAATCCAAGGCCAATGCAGATTTAGACAAGTTCTACCAAACACTGACAGAAGAGACAATTCCAATCTTACCCAAAGAAAGGGTAAGAGTCTGTAACTCACCTTGTTATGGAATTAGTCTAACCTTGATACCAACAACTGACAGGAGCAATACAAGAAAGGAAGATTGGAGACCAACCTCACTGATAACATATATGTAAAATGGTAAACAAAATCCTCAGAAGCTAGATGTAGTATTGTATAAAATATCACCAAGACATATTTATTCTAGACTACAAGGTTACTATAGAAGTTTATTGATGATTCATGTTATTAAAATTAGCAGATGAAAATTAAAGAAAACATCATCTTGATAGATGCATATACTGCATTTAATTAAAATCATAACCATTCATGGCAAAAAATATCAAATGAAAAACAGGAGAGAATTTCCTCAATTGATAAAAGGTATCTACAAAAAAAGTATAATAAACATCATGTTCAATAGTGAAATATTAAAATTATTCCCTTTAAAATCAGAAGCAAAACAAAAATGCCATTATCACCACATCTGCTCAACACTGTACCAGAAAATCTTACCAACACACTAAAACAAGTATAGAAGAAATAACAGATGAAAAGACAGTACTCAATTTTAAACTTAGAGCATCACCATGACTTGATATAAAAAATATTTTTAAATTCAGAAGTAGGTACACATGAATTGGTAGGATCTAAAAGTGAAGAACTAAAAAGCCTCTTGATGAAAGTGAAAGTGGAGAGTGAAAAAGTTGGCTTAAAGCTCAACATTCAGAAAATGAAGATCATGGCATCCAGTCCCATCACTTCATGGGAAATAGATGGGGAAACGGTGGAAACAGTGTCAGACTTTATTTTCGGGGGCTCCAAAATCACTGCAGATGGTGACTGCAGCCATGAAATTAAAAGACGCTTACTCCTTGGAAGAAAAGTTATGACCAACCTAGATAACATATTCAACAGCAGAGACATTACTTTGCCAACAAAGGTCTGTCTAGTCAAGGCTATGGTTTTTCCTGTGGTCATGTATGGATGTGAGAGTTGGACTGTGAAGAAGGCTGAGTGCAGAAGAATTGATGCTTTTGAACTGTGGTGTTGGAGAAGACTCTTGAGAATCCCTTGGACTGCAAGGAGATCCAACCAGTCCATTCTGAAGGAATCAGCCCTGGGATTTCTTTGGA
>SJYQ01001688.1:506605-534643 GCA_006410935.1 Redunca redunca
CTTTAGTTTACTTTACATTACTGTATTGCTTTTGCCAAACATTGACATGAATTCACCACGAGTGTACAAGCGTTCCCAAACATGAATCCCCTCCCACCTCCCACCCATACCATCCCTCTGGGTCCTCTCCTTGCACCAGTCCCAAGCATCCTGCATCCTGCATCGGATACCGACTGGCGATTCGTTTCTTACTTGATAGTATACATGTTTCAATGCCATTCTCCCATCTCATCCCACCCTCTCCCTCTCTCTCTCCCCCAGAGTCCAAAAGTTCACTCTATAGATCTGAGTCTCTTTTGTTGTCTCGCATACAGGGTCATCATCCCCATCTTTCTAAATTCCATATATATGCGTTAATATACTATATTGGTGTTTTTTGGTTTTTATTTTCATTACTCGAGGAGGTTGGTCAAAAAAGATCTTGCTGAGATTTATGTCGAGGAAAAAATAAAACTTCTGCCTAAGTTTTACTCTAAGAGTTTAATACAATGAAATATTACTCAGTCATAAAAATGAATGAATTGGGTCATCTGTTGAGACATGGATGGGCCTAGAAAGTGTCATACAAAGTGAAATAAGTCAGAAAGAGAAAAACAAATATTGTATATTAATATATATATATATACATGTGGAATCTTATTAAAATGGTATGTTTGTGTGTGTGTGTGTGAGTTGCTCAGTTGTGTCCGACTCTTTGTGATCCCATGGACTATAGCTCAACAGGCTCCTCTGTCCGTGGAATTCTCCAGTCAAGAATACTAGGGTGGGTTGCCATTTCCTTCTCTAGGGGATCTTCCCAACCCAGGGATCGAAATCTGGTCTCCTATACTGCAAGCAGTTTCTTTACCATCTGAGCTATCAGAGGAAAAAATGGTGTAGATGATCCTATTTGCAAAGCAGAAATAGAAACACAGATGTAGAGAACTCCAAGGCAGAAAGCAAGAAGATGGGAGGAATTGGGAGACTGGGATTGACACACATACACTATCGACACTATGTATAAAATAGATAACTAATAAGAACATACTGTCTAGCACAAAGAACTCCACTTAATGCACTGTGGTAACCTGAATAGGAAGGAAGCCACAAAAGGAAGGAATGTACGTACATGTACAGCTGGTTTATCTTGCTGTACAGTAGAAACTAACACATTATAAAGCAACTGGACTCCAATAAAGAAGACTAAATGAAATTCTTTTCATTTGTTAAATGTTTTAGAAATACAGATACACATAGTAAAACTACTGTGATAAGTAAGGAAATTATTAACATAAACTCATGAAAATGGTTTCCTCTGGAATACAGGGATGGACCATGGGGACATCTTATTGGTAATATTCTGTTTCTCAAGCTATACACTAATTTCAACAGATTGTTCTACCTCAGGAGGTATTGAATTTCCCATCACAGAAGTTTGTTTTGTTTTAAGAAATATCTCACTTAGGTGAGCTATTTAGAGACAGAACAAATACCACATAGGAAATGGACTTGATAACCCTACAAGCATCTTTTAAGATTTCATAATTCTATATGCATCATAACAAACAGCACAATATGTTGCACATAAAAACCAACAATAACTGTAACAAGCATTGACTGACTACAGATTTTCGGCAGACACTGTTGGTTGCTAACCTGCATCCTTACTTCCTTCTCCCTTGCCAGCAGATTTTTAAAAACATTTATTTATTTATTTGGTTGCACCGGGTGTTAGTTGCAGCAGGCAGGATCTTCAGTTGAGGCATTCAGGCTTTAGCTGCAGCATGTAAACTCTTAGTTGCAACATGTGGGACCTAGTTCCCCGATCAGGGATTGAACTCAGGCCCCCCACATTGATAGCATGGAGTCTTAGCCACTGAACACCAGGGAAGCCCCACAAGCAGATTCTGATTTTGTTTATCCTTCCCTCACATAACTCAGGGGAGAGTATTCTAGTAGCCTGTGGAGCATCTTTTATTTAGTCTAAACTCACGGCCCCTTGGTTTAGAGGTAAACCTGTGGTCCTGCTTCAGCCAAGGAGACATGAGATAGAATCTACTGAAGGGCACCTGGGAAAGGCTTACATGCTGTTGAGCAGGAGACCCAGAAAAGCACAGACATTCTTTCTTGGGGTGTTGTGATGCTAGGAGGAGGATATCCTGATGCAACCATGAGGAAGATCAGTCTCAGTGTAAGGCCACTGGTCCATAATGATTGCACGGAGACAATAAATTAACTAAAGCTGGAGTCTTACTTCTTGACTTGTTGCTAACTAATACGTCACCATATTGTCTGTATTTTCCCACTGAAGTCACATCAACTGACACACCATATGCACAGTTTACTCATTTAACCTTCATGGTGACACTATGAGCTAAGTATCCTTATGAAGTTCACTGAATGGACAATGAAAACAAAACTGAAAGATTCGAATCAGTTGCCCAAAGTCACACATACAGTGAATGGTAAATTCTAGGATGTCTGACACCAAAACCTATCCTCTGAATGCCCTATCCATTCAAGGCCCATCCATCTTCCTGAGGGTGTGCGGGATGAAAAGAAAATCCCAACAGATCTGAGGGGTCCAAACACGTCTAAGGTACAAGTCAGTGCTGGTGGCTGTAGTTATTTATACAGCAGCCGATGCAGATTCTTGGCCTCTGAATCATGGCTATGATTGTTTGACCCTGAACTCCATAGTCCAGAGGCAGCCTCTAAAACTGTATTCCTCTAGACATTTCTAAAATTTAATTCCTTGTATTAAATCACTTCCTGCTTTAAGTACCTAAACTTATTAACATGTGCTGAACTGATAAATCCCGACCTCAACAAATAAATAAATATATTTCAACTTTATTGATTTATATTCATCTGAAATCCCTAGAAAAATAGTTTTATAGCCCATGTGTAATGCAGTTTTATTTTTAATAAAATGACTATCATCAGATGACTTATTCATCTTCTTTCTCACATCAATACAAACTTTTATTAAATTGCTATGAGGATATTGTGGATATACACTTAAGAGACAGGTTCTTTCTCCACTTTCCCTCATGACTGGGAACCTAAACTGTAGACTAGCGACTGACATCCCTCACAGAACATCTCACTTCTACTCTTAAGTGATTTTCTGGGCAAACTTTTACAAAAAGCATAATGCATTTTTCCTAAGGTTTAGAGTTGTTCTCTATTAAAATAAAATGATGAAAAGTTCTGAAAAGGGAAGAAACATTACATTTATCCTCTAGAATATTTACAAAATATGTATTTGTAAAAGGAAGAGGTATTCTAACTCATGAAAGCATAATACATCTCTTAATAACCTTAAATACTGTATGAGAAAGTGCAATTTTACATTAAAGAACCTGGAGCTTATCATTATAAAGACCTGAGTTAAAATCTCATAAAGCTGCTTGATAGTGAAAAAATCCTTGGGTTTTCTGAATTTCAGTTAATTCAGCTGATTTGGAAATGTGATCTTTATAACTATCTCCAAAGTTTACTCTAACATTTAAAAAAAATATACCTTGCATGACAGATTCTGCTGTAAGAGCTGGTAATATAGCAAATACTACATAAATGTTTAATTTTCTCTTATATCTTAAAAACGCTATGGAAGAACTCCATTTCAACAACAACAACAAAAAAGATGTAGAAATTCTACATGCCACTAACATATCATGTGCGTGTGCGTACTTAGTTGCTAAGTTGTGTCTGACTCTTTGCGACGCCGTAGACTGTTGCCCACCGGGCTCCTCTGTCCATGGGGATTCTCCAGGTAACAATACTGGAGTGGGTTGCCATTTCCACCTCCAAGGGATCTTCCTGACCCGCAAATTGAACCCATGTCTCCTGCGTCTCCTGCACTGGCAGGCAGATTCATTACCATTGAGCCAACTTATATCATAACGTCACAGAAAAGTTTCTAAAGAATTAAGTCAAAAATATCATGCAGATCAGTGGCAATTAGTCCTGAGACAAGTAGAAAGTAGTTATCCACCACTGAACTTCCCTTTGGAATTTTTCAGCATCTTATTATTTCCCATTCCCACTAATTACCTCCTACTCAACACCCTACACTACAAAATACTTCGGGTATTCCAACAAACAGAAAAGTTGGGGGAGGTAAACCCCTCTAAACAGTTTATATTCCTGTAGATTAAAAGGTTCGATGCAGGATACAGGATGCTTGGGGCTGGTGCACTGGGATGACCCAGAGGGATGGTATGGGGAGGGAGGTGGGAGGAGGGATCAGGATTGGGAACACGTGTACACCTGCGGCGGATTCATGTTGATGTATGGAAAAACCAATACAATATTGTAAAGTTTAAAAAAAATAAAATAATAACTAAATAGGGACTTCCCTGTGGTCCAGTGGCTAAAATCTGGTACTCTCAAAGCAGGGGACCCAGGTTTGGATCATGGTCAGGGAACTAGATTCCACATGCCGCAACTGAGAGTCCACATGCCACAACTAAAGATTCTGCATGACAAAACTATGATCGGACATCTCGCATGTTGAAACTAAGACTCAATACGGCCAAATAAATTTTAAAAAAATAACTAAATAAAACACTGGACAGGTATTGAAGAAACTCAATATATTATCAATTATGGTGTTGGCACTGATCTTCTAAAAAATGCTTTAAAAATTCTAATGGTTTATTATTTAGAAAAATGCAGAAACAGCAATGAAATTAGCCCAATGGAAACTAAAACCAATAAAACAAAAGACTTATGAACACCATTTTACCATTTTTTCAGATCAAACAAATTTGGGGGATTTTCATGTTGGCAATGTCCTTTCATTTGGGTGATTTTACTTATTTATAAGGATATTCAATAATGAAAAGAATGATTTATAGGTTGGCAATAAAAAAGCCACCATGAACATTAAAAATGAAAATTCCCCTCTCTTTATAGTTTTAGACTTACGACCTACTCCTTTTCTCTCCACCTCACTCCATCTTGTTGTCTTGATTCTTGGACTATGAGATTGAGAGTGGGAAGGAGAAAGAGTGAAAAAGGAGGCAGATGATATAATAAAAACAATTAACAAGAATTAACCAAAGTACAAGTTTATGTGGATTATCGACTTGGCAAATGGAAATTTTATGCTGGTTTAAAAGACATTGTTCGATGATTTCAATTTAGAGCTTGAAAACAAACCTCAATTGGCTCTTCACCACCTTTTACTTGATTTTCACCCATTTCTCCATTCTCATAGCTGCTGCTCTTCTCAACCCATAACTCCGATTTCTCTACAGTAAGTCGAAGCTGGTCTAGATCTGCTTTGATCTGCTTGTAGTTATCTACATCCTGATTAGACACCAGCAACTGCACCTGGAAACAGAATTTCAAACCTCGATTTACTTATGGAATTTCATTTATGTCAAAAACCCCAAGTCTTTTAACATATGTGTCCTTCAGTTGAAGTTTAGTATTTCTAGGCTATTTATGGATATTTTACAGGTATATTGATCATGAAAATTTACCTGAAAGTATCTGTAAATTCCACTTATTTATTCATGTTATAAGAAATTATACATATAAAAAAGTGAGCCTTAACAATGCTTTTCAAAATGTTAAAGAGTAATTTAAAGTAAAAGATACCCCAACTCTAATTTTACTGATAAAGTTAATTTTTCTGAGACTCCCTGTTTGAAACAGGTAGAAACATAAAAATAAGTGGAAGAAAATACCCATACAGTCTGAAACTTAATTTGTATATATTATGTGAGTATATGAATGCTGCTGCTGCTGCTGCTGCTAAGTCGCTTCAGTCGTGTCCGACTCTGTGCAACTCCATAGATGGCAGCCCACTAGTCTCCTCTGTCCCTGGGATTCTCCAGGCAAGAATACTGGAGTGGGTTGCCATTTCCTTCTCCAATGCACAAAAGTGAAAAGTGAAAGTGAAGTCACTCAGTCATGCCCGACTCTTAGCGACCCCATGGATGCAGCCTATCAGGCTCCTCCGTCCATGGAATTTTCCAGGCAAGAGTACTGGAGTGGGTTGCCATTGCCTTCTCTGGAATATATAAATAGTTTTATCTATTTATATAATTACTTTTAATTATTTCATATTTTAACATATTCCTGTAAAATTTCCTAATGAAGATCAATGCTCTATTAAGGAACTATTAGTGAAATACATGCAAGCCTGGAGATAGTTCTCATTCACAGTCTCAAAATTGGGATCATTCAAAGATGACAAAGAAAAAGATTAGCTCCATCACAATTCTTCTTTTTTGGATTCATAGGTTTTTCAATCACAAAACATTTATTTCAGTGCAGTACCCAAACTGATCAGTAAAATTTAGGGTCAGAATAACAGCAGGGGCAACAAAATTCCTAATATGGTATTATCCCCCAGTGCCTTCCTAAATCTTAGTGCCTATCATCCACATTAAAGATATTAACTGAAAAATCACCTTCTAAAATAGATCATGTCTTAGCTGCAGACAAGGCCATATCTATCTTTAAAAATAGAAAGTGTCCCCAGGAAAAGCTGCAGTCTCATTAACTCTGCAACCATTAAGTCAGGTTGGATGCTATAAACAACATTTCAGAGCCTCTGCGGGTGGAAGCACTGAAGGCTACTCATCTCACCTGTTTAAATGCCTGCAAAACTTCCGCTCTCTGGCTGAAGTGCTTGAACAGCAGCTGCAGGGCTCCTGATAGCAGAGGCGGGTAGTCATGCATGATCAGATGAATGAGGACCCGCAAAAACGTCCTGCCTCCTTCGTCATCCAGTTGAACTGGATTTTTCTCCTTTCTGTAAAACCAAAAGATCATTGTAAAAGACTTGTATTTACATAAAATCTAGTCATAAGTGGCTAATATTGTGTATATATTCTCAGACTTACACCATTTCCACCATCACCCCTCCACAAAAAATTGGAAATTGCAAAGGAAGACATTTTTACTTTCTTTGGCCTCATGTTACTCATAAGGGGGCTTCCCAGGGTGGCGCTAGTAGTAAAGAATCTGCCTGCCAATGCAGGAGACATAGAGACGTGGGTTTGATTCCTGGGTTGGGAAGATCCCCTGCAGAAGGGCATGACAACCCACTCCATTATTCTTGTCTGGAGAATCCCCAGAGGAGCCTGGAGGGCTACAATCCATAGGGTCACAGAGACTGGGACACGACTGAAGCGATTTAGCTTGCAGGCACAACGAATGAGGAAACGGAACATAAAGAAAAGCTTGTGACTGCCCATGAAAGAAGGGGTGACCAAAGTCCCAGTCTGTCCAAGACTGAGAAGGTTCCTAAGATGGGGGACTCTCAGTGATTGCAATAGGAAAGCAGCAGGCAAACTGGGATGATCTGGTAACCTAGGCACAGACAAAAGACAGAATCTGAATCAATCCAGAAGCGTTTATTGAGAAGGCCTATCAGCTGGATGCACGTCAAGGGCCAATTTACCACTCCCCCACCCCAACTTCCCCACCAGGCCCCAAACCTCCTCAGGCCAGGCGGGGAGGCAGTGCGGCACAGCATGCGCACGCGCACGCGCACAGGCACGGCCATAGCCAGAGCAGCTCCGCGAGTTTGCTGTATTCGGGCGCTGGGCTAGATTACCCAGATCAAAAGTTCGTTTATTTTATGGTGAAAATCATACACTGCTTTATCCTCTTCTCAGGAATAATGAAATACTTGAATAGGAAAACACAGTAACAATAACAACAGCAGAAACTGGCAAAACAATATAAAAACAACTAAACCAAAGTTCACTAGAGATAAAAATCCTTTTGGGGCTTCCCTGAGTCTAAGAAAATGCTACAAAAGGCTTAGTACACAAATCTGTTAGGTACATATGGCAAATCTGCGATAAAAATGGATGCTACAAACTCAGTATTTGTAGCTCAGACATCGTACAGTTTTTACTTTTCTTTTTGACTATTAGTTTCATTTCTGGGGAAACCAAAGAAACAACCTAAAAATCAATGAATAGCAGGGCTCCTGACAGCAAAGGAGGGCAGCCATGGCAGAGATATTTCATTTTCTTCAATCATATGGATATTTTCAATTGGCAGATAATAAGCATTAGTTCTCACATATATAGTTAATGATAACACTGAAAGAAGTTACTTTCTTGCCTCAAATTTCTCAGACTTTGGGAAGCAGTGTTTTGCAAGATCCAGCGATATTTTTGCCAGGGGACTTAAAGGGCATTCGTGTGCTGTCATTATTTGAGGAAAGAAAAGCAAAGAATTCAGGGGAAAGTTCAATACACTGATCTCATCTCTCCTGTCTTTTTTTTTTTTTTTTAACCTGACCTAAAGAAAAGCTATGCTTTCTCTTCTATAGTAAATTCGCAGTTTCATTTCTGGCAGGAATTATGTTGGCAACCATAAGGGATATAAAATTAAATAGATATAGGGAATGACAAAATTCTAAAATTCTAAGTAAAATCTTATTCATAAAATAATGATACATAAATGCTACTATACCTTCCAGCAAACATAGTTTCTGCCTGAGCTGCAATTTCATCTATATCAGGAACAATAGCTGCAAAGATAAATGGTAAAAAATCCATTCTTTATATTTTTATAATTAGGAGTCCCAATATTTATATTAATGTAGCATACCTAAAAATATTTTTGTCTTAATTTCTTTATGCCACCAAAAGTCAATTAACACTTTAAAAAGTCATAATACAGTTTCCCTTATTCATCAATATTTTAAATTGAAGCTTACATTTTAAAATCATTCAGTTACATTGAAAAGATCACAAAGAACTATTTACAAAGTTTCTTCATCTATATAAGCACATATATATATATAACTACATACACATATACCTATATACATACATATAATTTAAATGGATAATGATATGGGAAGATAATATTTTTTTAAAGAATCACAATATACCTATAAGGAACCTTGTTATTACATCGTACTTCCAAACAATTTGATCTTTTTACCTAAGCTTACTTTTGCAATTCCATACCTTCTTCTTGTGGGACAGAGTGCATTTTTTTTTAAATGTGAACCAGTCTTGATTCCTCACCCTTTCCCACCACTAACATTTTGAAAATGTCTATGATAGGTACACAATTTATTTCTCATCTCCAAAGCATGAAAAGAAAAAGGAGCAAGATATAAAAAGGGAAAAAAATATTCCCAGAAAGCTACCTCATACAAATACAACCGATTTAAGAGGTCGGATAAATCGAAGAAGACTGGTTTTCTGGGGATGCCCCTAGACTTCCTCTCCCACACTTTTACTGACAGAGCTCCTTTTTCCAGAAGTCTGGCTTCTGAGAGCCAATAATTGTTATGCTAGTGTCAATGCAGACGCCAGCAAGACTTTCTGGTTCGGCCTCCTCATTCCTGGAAATAGCCCCTTGGGGTTCTACACTTCTGGGAAGCATAAAAGCAACACAGCTGCAAATGTGCCAAGGAGACTTCTAGCTCAGGAGAGCTGAACTCCATCTGTAGAGCACGCTGCCTTTGGATGGCACCGATGAGTCAGGGAGCAGGACGTTTGGCTTAGCATCCATGTTAACTACTCTGACTTTCCTATCAAACTGACTGATGCACAAAGAAGAGGCTCCCTGCTGTTATCACAGTGGTTATAGTTCCCAAGAAGTTTCATATCTGTATATAACTCCTACCCCACCAAAAGAGTTCTGTGAACTGGCTAAATCATCAATGATAAAGATTCATCTTCAATATGATATAGGCTCCAGCTTGTCATGGCTGGCCTGATCTAGCCAGAAAAAAAAAAAATGGTGATTTAATATTTCTTAGGTTTCATAAGGTACTTTCTAGAGTCATAACATTTTTACAATACTTTTTATGCTCTTTTCATTATGCTCCTATACTCACAGAGAGAGTAGCTTCATTCTTACACACTTTAAATGTGAAAAACTGAAAACAGTACCAGTTTACAACTGTACAAGATAATAAAGAACCAACACACATACACACACAGTAAACTAGACCTTTATGGGAATGCCATGTCTTTATTCTTGAGTTGGGTAATTCCTACAAAATACCTTTCTTCCTGATAGATGCATTTCACATGCTCTGTGATCAAGCCAAAAAAAAAAATCCCCTTGGACTTTCACCAAAACAGCATAATTCTTAAAAGATTCAGACCTGGAGTTGGAGAGAACTCAGAGAGAATCCCTTTTCCACTACTTCATAACTTTAAGCAAGTACCTGAATCGCTCTAACCTTGGTCTTCTTATCAGTAAACTGGCACAATAAAGAGTACTCAAACTTGTGGAGTTGTGAGGATAACAAGAGAAGCTGCATTCAAAGGACTGAGCACCAGAAGCAGCAAACATCCTCCCTGCCATTCTTGACAAGTAATCTACCTTCTGTCTCAGCTCCTTCATTTCATTGGTGGAGATTATTTGGACATTTTTGTCTCATACAGATGCTTCTTGTCTTAAAACATCAAAAGGAACTTTCAAGTTCTCATGGACACATCATCCAGAGAGTAAATATTGTCACAAAGGTAATACCTGATGGCAGCAGGGTATCAGGAGAGCCATTGGCGGACGTTTCGGCATTTCCATTGTTCTCCCCGAATTCCTTCTTATATATTGACAGCATATAGGAGATCCTATAATCTAGTCTGACACTCAAGATAAACTATAAGAAACATTAAGAACAACGTAAGTTCCTCTCATCAGCATGGTGTTCAAAAATTCACTTCATTACAGGACAGCAAGAAGACTGTAACTATCAACATGTCACATGAACTACTTTGAAACTTTACTGGAAAACTCCACACTTCCATCACACGCAGGATGAACAGTCATAACACTAAGCACAGTGAGGCACTTGCAGGAGCCAGTGTCAGTAAAACCCCTCAACAGCTTTTGAAAAGAAGACAGCTTGACTTCCCACGATCACTCTTGGAATATTCCAGGTGGGGGTATCCAGTAGATATGGACGAAGACATTATGATGGCATAATTTCCTGAGCCCTGAGCAGAGTTTCCACTGGCTCCACAAGAAAAGTGCTGGAGCTGAGACCCTCATTCACAACAGAAAGGCCAAGATTTTAGCTACAATGGTGTGGATTCTGACTGTAACAAAAGGAGTCCTGGATCTAGGCTTCAGAGGGGCAGCTTAAGTAACAGCATCCGGTATACCAGTGATATGCCTCACTGCTGCCTGGCTCTCCTTGGCTCTGTGTTGCTCTCCTTGTTCTCTTTAATGGACGTATTGACAGAGACTAAGTACCAATAAGGTTCCCATCTGTGCTCAGCACTGAGAAGGGTGCAAGTGCCTAGAGCCCAGGGTCCTCAAGAAGAGTGACGGAGTTGGAAAAACTAAATATATTGTGCTATAGCGCTGTTTGTTGTTGTTACTTGTTTTTTGCTTCACTGCACAGCATGTGGAATCTTAGTTCCCCAAGCAGGGATCAAACCCTCACCCCCGCAGTGGAAGCACGGAGTCTCAACTACAGGGCTGTCAGTCCCTGCTACAGCACTGTTAACATACTTAGGAAATGATCGAGGGCTACCCATGTGGTATAAATATAATGGAGATCAAGAAGGAAAAGGTATATGTTGCTACCTGAGTGGAGATGGCAAACAACAGAGAGGCAGACTTGCACAGGGCAACCTGCCATCCCAGGCTGCCTGGGAGAGTCCTGGGACAGCCTTTGCTCCCAGTATAATTATTATCTGTGCCCCCTACACTCTCTTAAGAGATGCTCATTGGGACAGCAAACAGTAACGGTCATGCAAGTTTCAGAAAACTTGGGGTTTGGCGGTACCCTCCAAACCCAGTTCTCACTATCTAGGCCACAGTCAGTAGTGTCAGACCCCCATCTCCCTCCTCCCACCCTCCCACCCCCTTCCTCTCTCTCCTTTAGTCCTTCTCCATCCCAACCACACAGGCTGGAATGCCTGCAGTGTCTCTCTTGCCTCCTCACATTTATTTCCATTGTTCACTCTACCTTGAATATTCTTCTCCTCTACCCCATAATTACTAGCTTTTCAGATATCCTCCAAGGTTTGAATCCCTTTTGAAATGAAGCTTTCCCTGGTTCCCCAGTCCAAATCAATTTTTCTCCTTTTTGCTCACCCAGCACATTATTTACAGCTACAGATCCAAAGTTGAATGCCTCTCTCTTTCTCCCTTCTCCCTATTCCTCTTCTGCTAGACCTTTATGTTCCTCCTGGGTCACAGCCATGCTCCACGTCCGCTATGTACAGTCAAGTTCCACAAACTTGTTGAGCCAGGTACTGAGGCAGGTACCAAGAGTGCAGAAAAGGTGCCAAGGATATAAAACCTGCCTCTGAACAGCATATAATCCAGAGAGAAAAGCAAACACCAAAGAAACTCTTATTAGCATGCACTGAGCACCACTACAGCTATTAGTTGAACTGATTCCAGGTACTAAGGAGGTTTTCAAAGCTGGAGACAGATCGTGGGAGAAGAGGGCTGAGAAAGGACCAGTGGGTTTGGTGAGCAGAATGACAGGAGCAGAAGCTAGGCTGCAGATGCATAAAATGATGAGTTGTTTTTTTAAGCGGATTTATTTCTCTGGTGGCTCAGATGGTTAAGAATCTGCCTGCCAGAGTCTGATCCCTGGGTCGGGAAGATCCCCTGAAGAAGGAAATAGAAAGCTAACCCAGGATTCTTGCCTGGAATATCCCGTGGGCAGAGAAGCCTGGCAGGTACAGCCCATGGGGTCACAAAGAGTCAAACACAACTAAGCGACTGACATTTCACTTTCATGTAAAAAACAAAGAATGAAAACATAAATTAATGAACACTCATTGGCTTTTAGTTGATGATTAATATTCAAAGAATTATATCTTATAAATAGAGCCAAAATTCAAACTTTCACATCTAATATAGTTAATTGTGAAAAATAATTGAAGGTAGAAGGGGAGGGGGAAAGGGAAGAACAAAAAGAAAGGCAGAGAAAGAGAGTTAACAAAGGGCAGAAGACAGACAGAGGGAGAGAATGGGTGAAAAACAAAAAGACCTAAAGAAAATACACAAAATGATGGGAAAAGAAAGGAAGGGCAGGAGAGGAAGAGGAGCTGGCAAGAAAGCAGGCGACTTGCTTAAGGAACGTGGCTGCAAAGAAATTCTTCAAGAGACATTTGAAAAAAGAAACATTCAAGAGGAACACAGGGGAACACAGACACAGGGAGTCAGAGTCAGACACAGACACACAAAAGCTGGAGCAAGAACAGAGGTTCAACAAGAAACACATAAAGAACCCAAAGGCAGCAGCAAAAGGAAGCCAGTCCTGCTCTGCCCTGCCATGGTTTCGCCATGCCATCATTTTTTAGACTGTTTTGTAAATGCAGAATACCTGTAACTGTTATTGGGCTAAAATGAGACACGTATTTCAGAGTCTGGCCCATGAAGAGGATGACACTAGGCTGGGAGCCCTTTAGGCCCACAGGTCAGGTGATCAACACCTTCCTTGGGTTAAGAACAGGATAACTGAGTGATTTCTCAGGGTAGTGAACACGGGGTTGGGATGCCTGCCAATAATTTCTCGGGACTTAGCCTTTGGAATTCATGGAGGAACTGTGAAACATTTTATGATTATAAATCTAATTACTTTAAATTAAAATGTACAGATCCTTCCAGGACAACTAACCCACTTCTGGTAGCTAGTCTACATCAAATTAGGATGAAAGACTTAGTAAACTGTAGCCAGAACTTTAATAGATCCTCAAAAACTCCAGGCTCCAATTTTCAAATATGGAATAAATGCTATAATTAAAGTATCATAAAACTACTTTCCAAACGTAAAAAAAAATGCTAAGAATCCATAACTATAGTAATGAGATTTTATCTACTATCCCATACTAAACCACTGGTCACAAAATAGCAGTTTACTCCTTTAACCTCATAGACATAGGTATTAGACTAGGTTAGTTTTTAAATGTATATATTATTGATCTTCCCTGGTGGTCTAGTGGTTAAGGATCCTTCTGCCAATGCAGGGGACATGGAGGGTTCAGTCCCTGATCTGGGAAGATTCCACGTGCCGTGGGGCAACTAAGCCCATGCACCACAACCACCGAAGCCTGAGAACAGCAATGAAGAGGAACCCCTACTCACTGCAACTAGAGAAAGCCCACATGCAGCAACCAAGAGCCCACATAGCCAAAATTAAAAATAAGTACATAGATAAATAAACATATTTACATATATTATTCCTAGCCTTTTGGAAACAAAAACATCAAGACAGTCACTTACATAAAATGCTAAAAACAGTAATTAACTTTTAAGTTAATAAAAATAAAAAGTCTCTTACTATGATAAATCTGTATACATAGAATCAAATGTCCCATTCAATTAAAAGTTAAAAAAGACTTGGAATTCAATCTTAACTTTGCCTACTCTGAAACCCTTCTTAAATTAAGGTAAAATTAAATCAAGGTCAATGTTAAATGACAAAATATATATTAAAGAAGTTATGCCAACCTCAAAGCACTCCACATTTGTTAGGTATCATCATTAAACTATTTAATGGGCATGCACACATGTAATGAATATGTTAAATAGTGTCAGTGTGAGATTTCTTACCAGGCTTATCATTATCTTAAATGAAATAAAATTAGATCAACAGCATTTCAGAATATTTACACAGTGATCTGGAACAAAAAGTTAAGACATTAAACCAACAGGCACAGGTAGGTGCTTGTTGCTTGCCTCCCATTAGGCCCTTACCTGTAAAATCTCAATGATCTTCAGCTTGGTGTCCATGACGGTGACGTCCTCATGATCAGTGGGGCTCCCCTGCTTGCTGGGGTGCAGGCTGGGCTGAATGTCAGGCACACTCATGGGGAAGATAGAGCCTCTGCTGAGCACCATCTGGGTCATCATCTCTCCCACCCCATGGATGGTTCTCATGACATTGTTTCCTGGCACAAGAAAAGCCCACAAGTCAACACACACGCCACCTTGGGAGACAGCTGTTAGATCCGTTGGCTGTAACCAGACTGAAAATGTGGCAGGAAGAGCACCAAGGATGAGAAAGAAGAGCATCAGCCCTGCTCCGGATCTTTCCTTGCAGATCAAGTTAAAATAGTGCAGACACATTTCAGAATGGCAGATTTTAGAAACACAAGTTTACTTTTCTCAGAAAATGCTTTCAGATGACACACGGCAGGTGAGTTGTTGCTGGCTCTAACAATATCCAAAGCAGGTCCTTCTGGAACATAGGAAGTCCTACCATCCATCACAGCAAGAGGCACTAACTCTTACAGTCATGAGGAAGAAAGGTTTTCAATCTCTACCATAAAGTACATTGCAAGTGAGGATACAAAGACTACAGGAAAACACTTATATGGTGACTACTGTCCTAATCCTACCTTCAAGCCTAGGACTTTTTAGCTTGGCTTTCATAATGCTTGTGAAAAAAGCTTGGGAGGAGGATTTTTACAGCTTCATTTTAAGAAAAACTCTTTTCTAGAGAAGAAGCACATTTTCCCCATTTCTTCATCAATTTGAATTTAAAATCATAATTCAAAATCCACAAAAAGCAATTGTGTTTGAGATAATTACAGAAACAAATTACTAATCATCATTTTCATTGAGGCATCCTGCCTCTCCTGCATCTTGAGTTTGGCTCCTCATTTAATTTGTCCTCCAATAAAACTGCCCACAGGCTTCACTGGTGGCTCAGCGGGAAAGAATCTGCCTGTTAACGTAGGAGATGTGGGCTCAGTCCCTCGGTTGGGAAGATCCCCTGGAGAAGGGAATAGCAACTCAATCCAGTCTTCTTGCCTGGAGAATCCCATGGACAGAGGAGCCTGGCAGGCTGCAGTCCATGGAGTCGCAGAAGAGTCAGACACGACTGAATGAGCGCGAAGCATGCACAAAATTGCCCACACACTCATCCTCACATTGACCACAATCAGCTGTACCAAAGGGTCCTCCTGTCACTGCTATGATTTACCCTCTCCTCTGCTATTTCTCACTTCTAAGTCCCTACAACAAGAAATGAGAATTTGAAAGAACTCTCTACTTTCTTTTCTGAACAGTGGTCTTTGCTTCGTGGGTGTTCATGGAGCTTTGCCTCAAGCAAAGACCTAAGAATCTGGCAAAGAATTTTCCTTTCCCCAAGTGTCTCAGGGTATAAACCAAGAGAAAGGGAAATGGAAATAAGATGGGATGAGATTAAACCCTCAGCTCCAAGCAAAGACCATAAACTGTGGGAATACCTACAGGATTGAAAGGCAAACAAAGAAAAGGAAAATATTTAAAGGATGACTCAAGAGAATCTTCATGGTCCTGTGCACAGACCACAGTTACCATCAAGCCAGTGGTAACTGGTATTATTTGTACACTGTGAAAGGTGAAATGCCTTTTAAAATTCATTATCTTATCCACAGATTAAATCAGTATACATAAAAGAGAATGGTACTGAAGTAATACATTTTTGAGAATGCAGTGAAGGAATATTGTTTTCTAGAATGGCATCTTCCAGGCAGAAATTAATTAGGGTTTTCATTCTGAGAGTCTAGGACCTTTTATTACACTGCAGCTAACATAAACCCAAAAACGGGGATAAGAAAAAATATATGAAAGATAATTTTCAAGTTTGGACAAGCTTGAGACAAAGGATTTGAGACAGTCTCATTTTCTATCAGAAAAACCTCGAGGCAGAATGCTTCATTGTCTGTGGTTCCCAAATAATCCTAACAACTAAGCATTCCTACATCTCCCCACCAACTGCAGGCATGCGATCTGGTTGCTGGCAACAGTTCTGTATCATCATTGTTCAACCAGTACATTTATCCGAGGCTCGATTCCAGTATGTATATGTAGTAGCCTCCAAATGATGCTTGCTTACCACCAACACAGAACAGGCTCTTCTGTTACTCTTACCCTTGATTCACACAAAAATCCTAGGCACCCACATTGTCTGCACCTTATTTAGAATTTCAAGGAAAATAACCATTTAATCCAAACAACTGTTACACACAAAACATTCGCCCAGACAATTCTTACTGTCCCCCCAAATATAGATCTTGTCATCAAGCAATTAAAATCTAGTAGCCAGTTCTGTCATAATAAATAACACATGTTGTCAATGAAATGGGAGGGCTCATCCCAGGGGCAATACATCATTAGATGCCTGTGGCACTTGGTGGCCACAAAACTCTCCTAACATCTCTGTGTATGGCCAATGCTGAGTTTGCAAATTAAAAGATGCTATGTCTTCCAGCATTTTTGGGTGGTGATGAGGAGTGCTTCAGTTATGAACTACTACAGCTTAGAAAACATAAATCAAACATCACATAAATCACAGACAAGCAAGGCTCCATTTTTTCCACAGAAAATTTTTTTTTTAATTCTAGGACTGTTGAGATAACTCAGAGGTGATTGAAAGTGAAAATCACTCAGTCATGTCCAACTCTCTGATCCTGATAATTATAGATCTCCTTCTCCAGGGGATCTTCCCAACCCAGGGATCAAACCCAGGTCTCCAACACTGCCAGTGGATTCTTTCCCATCTGAGCCACCAGAGATACCCAAGAATACTGGAGTGGGTAGCCTATCCCTTCTCCAGGGAATCTTCCCAACCCAGGAATCGAACTGGGGTCTCCTAGGTGGATTCTTTACCAGCTGAGCTACCAGAGAAGCCAGAGGTGATTAGTCTTTAACAATGCAAAAGAAGAAATCTTAGGATGTCTCTTCTCAACCATGATTAGTTAATACTACTGAAAAGTTTTCAGTGAAAAGGCTACTATACTATAATATAAATCCTCTGAATAAATTCAAGTTTTCGATGTCCTTTATATTAAGCCAGAGGAGAAGGCAATGGCACCCCACTGCAGTACTCTTGCCTGGAAAATCCCATGGATGGAGGAGCCTGGTTAAGCTGCAGTCCATGGGGTCGCCAAGAGTCACACATGACTGAGCGACTTCACTTTCACTTTTCACTTTCATACATTGGAGAAGGAAATGGCAGCCCACTCCAGTGTTCTTGCTTGGTGAATCCCAGGGACGGGGGAGCCTGGTGGGCTGCCATCTATGGGGTCGCACAGAGTCAGACATGACTGAAGTGACTTAGCAGTAGCAGTAGCATATTAACCCAGAAGCTAGAATTTGGATTTATGTACAAAGTGTATTGAGATGGTTTGAAAAAGGGAGTCACATTTGTTACATAAAACTACATAGGAAGGAATTTCTTAGAAACAAAAGCAGACAGACTTTACAGGTTCTTTAATTATGATTGTATAGGTATTTTAGGGCTTCCCAGGCAGTGCTAGTGGTAAAGAACTTGCCTGCCAGCTAATGCAGGAGACACAGAGATGCAGGTCTGATCCCTGGCTGGGGAAGATCCCCTGGAGGAGGGCATGGCAATCCACTCCAGTACTTTTGCCTGGAGAATCCTATGGACAGAGGAGCCTGGCAGGCTGCAAATGCATAGGGTTGCACAGAGTCGGACACAACTGAAGCAACTTAGCATGCATGCTAATCCTAATCCCCTCAAGAGAAAACCCCCCAAAGCAAGACAAGTACAGTAAATGCATACTAGAAATGGTGACTGGAAATGGGTTCAGAGTTCATTGATGGTTTTCATGAGTCAAGTTTCCATTACCAGTTCCAGAGATAACACTAAAACTGTGCTGACCATAATTGAATTTTCCCTTATTCCAAAGTCATTTTATTATTGGCCACACTATGGGATTCAACAATCTTTAACACTTTTGTGGGTTTATAGAGAGTGTAAGGGATTTAGTAGAATCTTACTTGATTGATTGAAATTTACCGTAGTCCTCTGGTGTTTTATTTAAAGTCATTTTTTACCTGCTATCTCTTTCTGTTAGAAATTCTTTTCTCTGGGGACTTCCCTGGTGGTCCAGCGGTTAAGAGTCCACCTTGTAATACAGGCAATGCAGGTTCGATCCCTAGTTGGGGAACTAAGATCTCACATGCTGTGGAACAACTAAGCTCCAGTGCCACAACTACTGAGCCCACAGGCCCAACTAGAGTCCACGCACCTCAACGAAAGATCCCACATGATGCAAGGAAGATTCCACACGCCATAACTAAGACTTGCCATAGTCAAATGGATGAATAAATTTTTTTTAAAAAGAAACACTTCTCACGAATGAACACGTAAGAGTAAAATTGATCATCTGGGTTTTCTAGTTGTTCAGATTTCAGATAGACATTTCTGAAATCTTCTAAGCATTTATAAGAGAAATAGATGTATCGGATAAGAGTTTTGTGAATAACTGCTCACAGCAATTTTCTTGTTTTGTGCCTACCAAAGGCAACTCTCAATGCTTTAGAGTAATGGAAGCCAAAAAATGGATAACACCAAAACCACTCTTATTTCCCTGAAACATATTTTTATAGTTGGACTTGGAAATATATATCTGCTGTTTTCATAATTCATTTGAAACAGAATGATGTTAAACCATAAAGACATGTTTCGGGACATCTTCCTACTTCGCCTCCCTGCTTAGCAGCTCCTTATAAACCTCCTCTTGCTGGAAAACGCCTACACTCTCTAGAACTAGAGCAGTTTTCTATTTTGACCATCCCCTGGAGCAGTGCTTCCTCCCATTGGTTAGGGTCTGGGTTCTAAAAGGACTTTTCTGTATGCACACACACCCAAAGAAAGCATTAACACAAGATCAAAACCTTAGTTAAGATTAATGGTATGATCAAGAGTAACAGGGAACATGGTATCAATCTAAATTTTAAAAAGATTAAGATTTAGCATCCCAATAGACAAGTAAGTAACCACTCCCAGTTAAGCACTCCCAGTTCAAAGTCAGGTAAGAGTAAAAGCTACATAGTGGCTCAGAGGGTAAAGTGTCTGCCTTCAATGCAGGTAGACCTGGGTTCAATTCCTGGGTCAGGAAGATCCTCTGGAGAAGGAAATGGTAACCCACTCCAGTACCTTTGCCTGGAAAATCCCATTGACAGAGGGGCCCAGTAGGCTACAGTCTGTGGGGTTACAAAGAGTCAGATACAACTGAGTGATTTCACTTTTCATTATACAGTCCACATAGGTTTTTTTTTTTAATTGCTCATGATAGTTTTAAGATTTATTTTATTAAAGTATAGTTGAAACTTACAGTGTTGTATTAGTTTCCAGAGTACAGAAAAGTGATTCAGTTATACATAAATATATTCTTTTTCATATTCTTTTCCATTTATCATTTATTACAGGATATTGAATATAGTTCCCAGTGCTATACAGTAGGACCTTGTTGTTTATCTATTTTATAAATAATGGTTTGTATCTACTAATTCCATCCCTTCCTTATCCCCTCTTCTCCTTGGCAATCACAAATCTGTTCTCTATGTGAGTCTGTTTTCTCGTAGATGATTGTAGATATTGTGTCATATTTTAGACTCCACATATAAGTGATATCATATGGTATTTGCCTTTCTCTTTCTGACTCACTTCACTTAGTATGATAATCTCTAGGTCCATCCGTGTTGATGCAAATGGCATTGCTGTTGTTGTTCAGTCACTCAGCCATGTCTGACTCTGCAATCCCATGGACTTCCTGATGCAAATGGCATTATTTCACTATTTTCATGGCGGAGTAGTATTCCTTTGTGTATATGCATCCTATATACCACATCTACTTTACCCATTCCTTTGTCAGTCACATGGGGTTTTAATCCATGTGCTGGAATCAGAGAGAACTTGGTATTCCTCTGCCTGGAGGTCCCCAGATGGTCACTTGGCTCTCTCCCTCAAAATCCTTTCTGATTTCTGGTGCAATGTCACCCCTTCAGACCTCTTCTGATCACCCTCTTAAGAAGAACTGCCATCACTCTGGATCCTGCTTTACGTTTTAGTCAAGGCATTATCACTGTCTCACATCATATTTTATATTTGTGTATGTGGTCATTGTTTCTCTCCCCCCAAAATAGAACATAAGCTCCATGAAGACAGAGGTTCTGCCTGATTTACTACTCTATCTCCAGCACCAGGTACAGTGTCTGACATACCACAGTCATTCAATCAATGCTTATTAGATTACTGCACAAATAAAAGAAGTTGGACAAACAAATGAATTATTAAAAATGATATGAACTGTAGCCCACCAGGCTCCTGAGTCCATGGGATTTCCAAGGCAAGAATACTGGAATGGATTGCCATTCCCTGCTCCAGGGGTTCTTCTTGAACCAGGGACTGAACCCCACATCTCCCTTATCTCCTGCATTGCAAGTGGATTCTTTACCAATGAGCCACCAGGGAAGCCCAATTGTTATAAGGCTTATATTAAAAAATAGGTATTATTAAACTAGAGGGTAAGTTTCATCAAGGTGAGTGGGGTTTTTTTTGTTTTTTTTGCTTTCTTTTACACTTTCTTAATTTTCTAAATTTTTTCAAAAAGCATATATAATTTCACATTACTTAAAAACATATTTGTTAAAAAGTATAATAGATAAGAATGAGATAAGGCAAAATCCTGGAAACTGACTTTATCAAGGGCATATCACATTGCATGTATTAATGCTGTGCTAGGCCACACACACCATTCACAGCAGGGTAGGGAGGTGGGGAACCCATCCCATTTTATACAGCAGCAAGTGGCAAAGTCACAGATTCAGGTTACTTGACATCAATGTGCATCTTTTCTCCATACCATGTTGCTACACTAAAGGCTATCACCTTCCAAGTGTACAAAGATTTTATACTAGGACTCAGAAAACCTACCAAATGCAGAAAGAAAATATCTTAATTAAAACTGTGTAGTGAAAATGTGGGATGACTATTAATCATATCATGAATCTGCTCACATTAGTCTCAAGTGATCTCATCCAACGGCTGCTGCTGCTGCTGCTGCTGAGTCGCTTCAGTCGTGTAGGACTCTGTGCGACCCCGTAGACGGCAGCCCACCAGGCTCCCCCGTCCCTGGGATTCTCCAGGCAAGAACACTGGAGTGGGTCGCCATTTCCTTCTCCAATGCATGAAAGTGAAAAGTGAAAGTGAAGCCGCTCAGTTGTGTCCGACCCTCAGCGACCCCATGGACTGCAGCCCACCAGGCTCCTCAGTCCAACTAGTTAATATTAAATAATTGTCCACACACTACTTGTAGCATTTTGCTCACATTACACAATTTAATTCTAAGGGCAGTCTCTGCTCAGAAAGTATTTATCAAGCAGCCAATGTTCACCTGGCTTTATACTAGGGACATGAGGTGTAGAAGGACATAAAGTGAGTGAAAGTGAAGTCGCTCAGTCGTGTCCGACTCTTTGCGACCCGTGGACTGTAGCCCGCCCACCAGGCTCCTCCGTCCATGGGAGTCTCCAGGCAAGAGTACTGGAGTGGGTTTCCAAGGACATAAGAGAAGTAGAAAACATGTTGTTGTTGTTTAGTGGCTAAGTCATGTCTGACTCTGAGACCCCATGTACTGTAGTCTGCCAGGCTCCTCTCTCTGTCCATGGGATTTCCCAGGCAAGAATACTGGAGTGGGTTGCCATTTCCTTCTCCAGGAGATCTTTCCAGCTCAGGGATCAAACCTACATCTCTCGCATTGGCAGGTAGGTTCTTTACCACTTGGCCACCAGAGATGCCCAGAAAATTTACAGTACAGCTAAGAAAACAGAAAACATGCCCCTCATCCCAAATTTAAGAACAGATAGTAATAACACAGCATGGACAGTATACAAAATTGCTTAGGACATTTTTTTCTTCATTGGGAAAATTATCTTAGGGTAAGGAGACTAAAAGGCAGCTTCACTTAAGAAATATAATTTTGAACTAGGCTTTGAATGGGGTGAAGGATTTAAATTAGTGTAAATCTTTCACAAACCATCTCACCACCTGATGTTCAGAATCTTAATCCTAATTTAAAAGTTTCCAATTTCTTGTGAGAATAAAATTACATAATATGTGCCCCAAAAGTCAGGAAAATACCATATAATTGTGAGGTATTATCTCAAAATGAAAAGCAGAGGATTCGTGAACGCTTTCACTAAACTTCTGAAAAACAGCTCTTCTCTGTTGCGTCATGTTCTATTACACCAGTCACCACCTTACTAATGAGTATGTGATCCACCACATAATCCTAGCTCATAATCACTAACACACCCATGGGGTTGACACAAAGTATCACCTCTAAAAGAAGGAGTCTTGCAGAGGAGTGGTTTGTAAAGAATACTCAATGGACAGAGGATATGATATGACACCTAATCTTTTTCATTCTGAATAAACACTCAATGAATATAGTATGTTGATAAGCCATTGACAGATTTCAACTTTCCAGTTAGAAATAGAGCAAAGCAAAACCTACTGAAAACACGTTACTAAGGTACAGTAATGTTATTATCCATCTTTTTTTTTGAATATAAAGTAGACTGCTTAGAAGAAAATTATTTCCCATGCCACACCCTAAAGAAGACTTACACAAAGGATGAATTGAAAAAGCAATTCATACAAAACAGTGGTTGAGTTCTACGTCTTATTTTGAATTTCATCACTGTCAAATACTGACAAAGTCATTTCAGTATTCCAAACCTCAAGGTTTCATTTTAATTTGCCAAACTGATCTTTAATTCTTAACAGCTAGTAATGTAAGCAATAAGTGGATTTACTATTTTTGTAATTGAGATGTAAATTAAATACAGTGCAATACACAGCCCTTAAATGAAAGGCTGTAGCAGTTTGGACAAGGGAGGACCCATATAAACCACAAAGCATCCAGATAGTCAGACATTTCTATTATCCAGAAAGCTCTTTTGTGCCCTTTCCCAGTTAATCCCTTCCACATTTCCCCTCACCACCACCATAAAAAAACCACCACTCCTCTGATTTATTACACTGTAGAGATATACACTGAATAATGTACAGTTTCATAGGTGTGATTTTAGAAGCTGATTTTAGCCAGAATACTATTAAATCCATCACTGTTAAAGTACCTCTAGTCCCTTGCTGTTCTGTTGTTGCCTCCACCAGATAAGTATTTTTGTCAGTGACGGGTGAAGCCAGAAAGAGCACGCTTTTTTTAAGTATTTATTTATTTATGGCTATTTTAGGGCTTCGTTGCTGGGCACAGGCTTTCCCTAGTTGCAGCGAATGGGGGCTCGTCTCGAGTTGTGCTGCGGGGCTTCTCTCGTCGCAGAGCGCAGGCTCAGTGACTGTGGTGCACCAGCTCAGCTGCTCCACGGCATGTGGATATTCAGAGGCCAGGGGTCGGACTCGTGTCCTCTGTATTGTCAGGTGGATTCTCCCCTACTGAGCCACCAGGGAATCCCAGAAAGAGCAAATGCAAAGATAATATGAAACAAGGAAAGATAACTAATATAGTAAATGACTGCATCAAATCCCAAAACTACGTGAACAGGTTGAAAACTAAGCGGTTAAAACCAATAAAACCAAGAGCTGCTTCTTTGAAAGGCTAAACAAAATAGCCAAAACCTCTAGCCAGGCTCACCAAGAAGAAAGGAGAGACAACCCAAATAAACAAAATAAGAAATAAAAAAGGAGAAATCTCAACTGATATCCCAGAAACACAAAGAACCATAAAAGAATATTATGAACTGTTAATTATGTGCCAACAAATCTGACAACTTAGAAGAAATGGACAACTTTCTAGAAACATACAGCACACCAAAACTGAATCAAGAACTAGATGATTTGAATAGACCAATCCCTAGAAGTGAAATAGAATCTGTAATAAATTGGAAAAAAAAAAAAAACTTCCTACAAACAAAAGTCCAGGACCAGATGGCTTCACAAGTGAATTCTACCAAACATAAAAAGAAGAACTTATACTGATCCTTCTCAAACTCTTCCAGAAGACTGAAGAGGCAGGGATACTCCCAAAGACATTCTGTGAAGGCACCATTACCCTGATACCAAAATGAGACAGGGACAACACCAAAAAAGAAAATTACAGGCCAATATCTTTGATAAGTATAGATGCAACAATTCTCGACAAAATAGTTGCAAACTGAATGCAAAGCACATAGAAAAGATCATACATTATGACCAAGTGGTTCTGTTAGTCGCTCAGTCATGTCTGGCTCTTTGGGACCCCATGGACAATAGCTCACCAGGCTGCTCTGTCCATGGAATTCTTCAGGCAAGAATACTGGAGTGGGCTGCCATTCCCTTCTCCAGGGGATCTTCCTGACCCAGAGATCGAACCTGGGTCTCCTGCACTGCAGGAAGATCCTTTACTAACTAAGCCACCACGGAAGCCCCTTGACCAAGTGGGTTTCATCCCAAATTCACAAGAATGGTTCAACATTCACAAATCCATCAATATAGCATACCACATTAATGAGAGAAAAGAAAACTACTGGGTTAAATCCAACAAGGTAAAATGAAAATATAAAATTCCCCGCCATTTAGATACAAATAAAACCAACTCAAGTATATGATGGGGGAAATGTGGTATAAACAGAGTACAAACTAGAACTTGGGTTTCATTCAAGTAGAAATCAACAGTAGGGCTTCCCCAATGGCTCAGCAGGTAAAGAATGTGCCTGCAAGGCAGGAGACACCAGAGACGGATTCAATCCCTGGGTGGGGAAAATCCCCTGCAGAAGGAAATGGTCACCCATTCCAGTATTCTTGCCTGAAAAATCCCATGGATGGAGGAACCTGGTGGGCTACAGCCCAAAGGGTCGCAAAGAGTCAGACAAAACTAAACAACTGGGCACACAGCAGAGCACACGCAGAAATCAGTGCTAGGTCATCATTACCCAAACACTCATTTTCACCTAGACGGTATTACAAAAGCAAAGTGTTCCGAATAAATGAGAAAATAAGTGTTCTTGCCAAGCAGTGATCAAAAATATTTGAATCAAAAGGGAACTGTTAAAGGAACTGCAGTTGATGACACAGTGAGGCGGAGACACACAGGTGACAGGCTGGCCATTTTCAAACAGAAAGAACTGATGTGTGGGAGTGAAGCTAGATTTCAGCATGGCTCCAGGGAGCAAAAGTAGAGCTGCGTTTGGGAAGTGGGAGGGAGGGATCTTTAGGATAACCTAACAAAGGAGACCTGATATTCAGAGCTGCCTTCTGCAGCAGTAAAATCTTGGTCACTCAAGTGTTCCAAGAGATCCTAGATGAACCATTTGCAGTGGGCATTACAAAGATCTACAGATCATACAACGGGTAGATGATTCCTTCTGTCCCTTTATGCGCTAACGTTCTATCATCTCTACGTTCCAATAAGGTCCTTCACTGTAAGTCATTAGTGGATGCTCTTGACCAGAGATTGAGGCTCAAAGGGAACTTAAATGGAGGAAATAACTGAGTAGAGAGGAGGTGAGGACAACCTGGTCCTCTTTAGTCATTCTCATCACTTGGGAGGCCATGTAAGTGTTGATTTTGCCTGTTTAACTGAATTTGGTCATGTCAGTAGCTCTTTCTGGCTTCCAGGAATAATTCATATTACTCCTAGGGAACTTCAGAGACTTCAGTCACTTTAGAGCTTAAAGAATGAGAATAAACTCCACACTAAACTGAAAGGCGCTTCGTCCGTTGTGGGGCAGATACCTTTGCAAAACCAAAACCTCAAAACTACAGACAGTTCTTTTGTTTCCAACACACCCCAGAGAAACACAGATAAACTTAGAATCAGTCTTCTGCTTCTACCGAGTTAAATAACTTACAAAGTATAACAAAAAAATATATTTATATATCATAACTTTATGTGAGCAACCCCTGACTGAGAGAACTATAAGGAAGTTATACAGTTGCTTCATGACTTAGTATAGTATGGAAATTAGGCATGCATCATACCCATTAAATCCTTCTGAAATTTATTAACCCACACAGTTAATAAGGGAATATTTCAACCATATTATTCTGTTAAGAAGTGTACTAAACCTAAATGTCCATTGACAGAGGAATGGGTAGAGAAGATGTGTACACATATACAACGGAATGTTACTCAGCCATAAAAATAGAATGAAACAACACCATTTGCAGCAGTGTGGACAGGCATAGAGATTATCACACTAAGTGACTACGTCAGAAAGAGAGCAACTAATACCATATGGTATCACTTATATGTGGAATCTAAAATATGACACAAATGAACTGATTTACAAAACAGCAACAGACTGGCAGACAGGAAAACAAACTTAGTTATCAAAGAGGAAACGGGGAAGGAGGGATAAATTAGAAGTTTGGGATTAGCAGATACAAATACTATATATAAAGTAGAAAAACAAGGACCAACTATATATCACAGGGAACCATATTCAATATTTGGTAATAAACCATAATAGAAAAGAATACAAAAAAGAATGTGTGTGTGTGTGTTCAGTTCAGTTCAATTCAGTTGCTCAGTTGTGTTCGACTCTTTGCGACCCCGTGAAACACAGCACGCCAGGCCTCCCTGTCCATCACCATCTCCTGGAGTTCACTCAAACTCATGTCCATCGAGTCAGTGATGCCATCCAGCCATCTCATCCTCTGTTGTCCCCTTCTCATCCTGCCCCCAATCCCTCCCAACATCAGGGTCTCTTCCAATGAGTCAACTCTTCGCATGAGGTGGCCAAAATATTGGAGTTTCAGCTTCAGCATCAGTCCTTCCAATGAACACCCAGGACTGATCTCCTTTAGGATGGACTGGTTGGATCTCCTTGCAGTCCATGGGACTCTCAAGAGTCTTCTCCAACACCACAGTTCAAAAGCATCAATTCTTCGGTGCTCAGCTTTCCTCACATTCCAACTCTCACATCTGTATGTGACCACTGGAAAAACCATTGCCTTGACTAGACGGACCTTTGCTGGCAAAGTAATATTTCTGCTTTTCAATATACTATCTAGGTTGGTCATAACTTTCCTTCCAAGGAGTAAGCGTCTTTTAATTTCATGGCTGCAATCACCATCTGCAGTGATTTTGGAGCCCCCCAAAAATAAATTCTGACACTGTTTCCACTGTTTCCCCATCTATTTCCCATGAAGTGATGGGACCACACACCATGATCTTTGTTTTCTGAATGTTGAGCTTTAAGCCAATTTTTTCACTCTCCTCTTTCACTTTCATCAAGAGGCTTTTTAGTTCCTCTTCACTGTCTGTGGTGTCATCTGCATATCTGAGGTTATTGAGATTTCTCCCAGCAATCTTGATTCCAGTTTGTGCTTAACCAGCCCAG
>SJYQ01001688.1:534724-550485 GCA_006410935.1 Redunca redunca
CACCAACTCCCGGAGTTCACTCAGACTCATGTCCATCGAGTCAGTGATGCCATCCAGCCATCTCATCCTCTGCCGTCCCCTTCTCCTCCTGCCCCCAATCCCTCCCAGCATCAGTCTTTTCCAATGAGTCAACTCTTCGCATGAGGTGGCCAAAGTACTGGAGTTTCAGCTTTAGCATCATTCCTTCCAAAGAAATCCCAGGGTTGATCTCCTTCAGAATGGACTGGTTGGATCTCCTTGCAGTCCAAAGGACTCTCAAGAGTCTTCTCCAACACCACAGTTCAAAAGATTTGAAATAGCTCATATATATATATATATATATATATAAAATTTAAATGCTTTGCTGTATACCAGGAACTAACAAAACAGTGTGAATCAACTATACTTTCAATTTAAGAAGAGATGGGGGGCTTCCCTGATGGCTCAGTGGTAAAGAATCCACCTGCCAGTGCAGGAGACATGGGTTCCATCCTTGATCCAGGAAGATCCCACACTGCAGAGCAACTAAGCCTGTGCACCACAACTACTGAGCCTGTGCTTTAGAGCCCAGAAGTCAAAACTACTGAGCCCATGTGCCCCAACTACTGAAGCCCACTCACCCTAGAGCCAGCACTCTGCAACAAAAGAAGCTCCCACAATAAGAAGACTATGCCTCGCAACTAGAGAGTAGCCCCCACTGCCTCTAGCTAGAAAAAGCCCACACAACCACAAAGACCCAACACAACCAAAAAAAAAATAAGTAAACAAAATTATAAAAAAAAAAAAGGTTAGCATCATGAAAATAAAGAAAAAAAGAGATGGTACATAAGAGATCCCTGAATAGGTATAACATAAGTAGTCACTAAAATTGTAAGAAACAAAATATCAGGAAGCATTTTAACATCAACTGGCATTTGTCTTGGTTTCTCCCATTCATTGGCAATTTGCACAGCCACATTAAAAGTTCATGAGTAATAAAAGAAAAAAATGTAAATCTGAAATGTTATGGTCTCAAAAATATTTTTATCATTCAAATATACAAAACATATAATGCACATATCCCTCAAATGCATGTCATTCAATGGATAATTTTGAAAGCCAAGTATGCATAAAAAAGCATGATAGGCATGGTCCAAGTCAATTCTAGAACCAGAAACAGAATCTATCTTCAAAGTTTTTCTCCCCACATTATTTCCCTCAGCCAATAAATTTCAATCTTTATTACTGAATTATCTAGGTAGTAACTGTAAAAGTCATGGAGTCTTTTGTAAGTCTACTAGAAAAAACAGACATTAAAAAAAATTTTTTTTTTTTTGACATTAACAAAAAGGCAAAAGCATACATTTGGAATATTAGGGTCTCAATATTTTTGTCCTTCAAATGCATGCATATCTATATAAAGCATGTCACATACATTCATCCTAGAGATAAGTGAGTTATAAAAGTATACATGAAATACAGTAGTATTTGATCCTGGAGGATAAAGTTGTTTCATATTACTGGGAATCAGCAAGAGACAGACCTAGAGACATCTAACGCAGATAAAGACCTGCGGGCATCAACTTAAGGTACTGTGTTGTTACTCTCTAGAGATTGAGAACGAGTAACTCAGAAGGATCCTTATGCAGGAATGTGGAGAAACAGCCAAAACCAGAGACAAAGAGACCAGCAGGGAGTGAAGAGAAACATCCAACTTCAAGATATTTAAGCTGGTAAAAGTTTTAAGACTTGTGACTGAAACTTTGTTTCTGAGACAAGTCCAGCAATGGTTCATGAAGGCGAGATATTTGGCTTAAAAATTTTTTTAGATCTGACCTGTGAAATCACCTTAAGTTACATCAAAACTCCTTAATAAACACCTACTGTTCCGTACTAAACTTTCTCAGGAAACTGGGAAAAGGTAGAAAGCAGGATCCCTGCAGATGAAGAAGTCATCAGCACAGAAAGTAGTGGAGCAGCAGAAAGCACACTGGTGGCAAGGCTGTCAGGTTTTGTGAAGAACTAGAGAAAAAGAGACAGCAACCTGAATTCAAAATTTGGCTCAGCAAGCTACAAGCCGTATGGTCTCAGGGTAAGTACTTAACCTCTGAAAGAGCCTATTTCCTGGGCAAAATGTGACAATAACATCTAACAAGTTGGATTATGACAAGGACTGCAGATAAAAATATGCAAGACCTATATGAGTGCTAGGTGTTAAATATAAATAGATACCCTGCTAAATGTGTGGCCTGGCCAATGGTGGAAACTCAGTGTGAAGGAGACATATTACATAATTATTCTCTGACTATTGTGTGTGTGTGTGTGATTTTTTAAATTTTATTTTAAATTGGAAAAGTGAAGTTGCTCAGTCATGCCCAACTCTTAAGCGACCCCATGGACTGCAGCCTACCAGGCTCCTCCATCCATGGGATTTTCCAGGCAAGAGTACTGGAGTGGGCTGCCATTGCCTTCTCTGTTAAATTGGAGGATAATTAGATTGGAGGATAATTACAATATTTGTTGATTTCTGCCATATATCAACATGACTCAGCCATAGATATACATATGTCCCCTCCCTCTTGAAACTCTCTCCCACCTTCCAATCCATCCCAATTTTTAAAGGGACATGATCTAGGGTAGATCATGTTTCTGAGAACCTCTTTATACATAGAACACTTAAACCTTAAAACTTAAGGGGAGGAAAACAAGTCCTCCCAGGCACCATTGGTAACTAAGAGAAAGCCTGACAGTTACAGGCATTTTTTTCTAAAACTTATAAAAGCTAAAGGAGAAAAAAAAAATACATGTATAAAAGTGTAAAAGACATTATACATCAAGTCAGAAAGGACTTAGCGGTGCAGTCATAGCACAAAGCTGGTGGAAGAACCAGACTCACGAGATAAGACTGTCACGGAAAACTTCATATCTGAAGAAAAGGATTTCATAGCAGACTTGCTGCCTAGAGTAGGTTTTGCCTGTGATTCTGGGGCATTGGAAAGCAGGTAGCATCTAGAAATCTCTTTCATGTCTAGAACTTTGCTGTGCATGATTTAATGTTGTTTTGGAGTCCCTAAATCTCTATCTTCTGTAAGATCTGAATCACTTTTATGGTTCCTCCTCTTCTGCATTGCCTGTGAGCGCTTAATCTTGACCTAAAATGTTTCCAATCATGGTACTTTTCTAGAAAATATCTATGGGGGATGCTGTGATGGTCCTGCCCAGATTCACCTTCAGGAATGAAGGACTACTGTCTCAGCTGCTGGCCGTGCCACCTGGGGGACAGCCCTCAAGGTCAGCCCAATGGGGAATGACTCATCTGAAGAGAGCTGCCTCAAGCAAGCACCCATGCCATTCCAGAGCCCCCACAGGGGCATAAAAACTCAGCCCCCTCATCCAGTGAGAGACAACTCTGAAAGGACATCCGATTTCAGACAACCCTCAGGCTCCCCCTAAGACTGCATCACAATCCAGTTTCTTCCTTGGCCCAGTCCTGCTTCCATTCTACCATGCCGTTCCATCCCACTGGTGCTGTGCTAAGAGCTCCCCCTAATATAACTCCTGAGGGCTAATCTCTGCTCCCTGGGGAACACAAACTGTTGTCTCGAGGGAACTTGCTGTTAGTGGAAGTACCTCAGGGCATGATGAGAACACACTCATTTAACAGTGTGCACACACAAAGGACCAGATAGACTTATCACTGTGGACAAGATTACACATGTGTCCTTGGTTCCTCTTCGAGGTTCCAGCTCCCTTTACTGGAAGCCTACAGTGTGGATGGAGAGAAGGTTATAGATAGAAGGGAGAAGCAGATGGGGAGGAGCCAGGTGTGAGGAAGGAGACCTGGAGAGGATGAGACAGATCTAAGGGCGAGGGACAGGCTTGAAGCTGAGATGAGGCAGGACCAACTGAAAGAAGCATCTTAAGAGGAAGAATGGTGGTTGGAAAAATTAAGCCCAGAAGTCCATGAAACAGATGTTCAAATGATGATGGGTAATCCGGCAAGTCAATCTGCCTGACACTTCTGAACACTGTGAGCTCCACTGTGAACATATGTCCTTTATACAGAACCGGAGAGCTCAGTCCGATGAAACATTAACAGAAGCCGAAGGGACACTGGAACGAGACCTAAAAAGGACCTTCACTACCTGCTCTTTGGTTATGGTTATGGAACTAAGCCTCATTCTGTTCTGTCTCATCCTGCATCTCCACACAGACACCTCCTCGAAGTCCCACTTTGCACCCAGTCATACCTCATACCTTCTTGCTAACTTACTTGCCTGACTTTTTTTTTTTTTTGGCTGCACTACGCAGCATGTGAGATGGTAGTTCCCTGACCAAGGATCAACCCAGATCGAACCCAAGCTTCTGCAGAGGAAGTTCAGAATCTTAACCACTGGACCACTGGGGAAGTCCCCTTGCTTGCTTTTTTGGTGACATACTCCATACTTTAAGTGAACTAAAGCCCCCAGTTTCAAGGCATTGTAGCTGATGTCTTTACAAAGAGCAATCACAGCTCTTAATCAGGAGACATGCTTCACGGATATTTGCTAAAAGGAGTGTTTTGCAACACACATGAAGAAGAACAGCATTCAGTGAGGGAATGAGAATTACACACTAATCTTCGAAGAGCCCCGGTTTTGAACTGAAACAGACCGCAAAAATCACATTTGGACTAACCTCCTGATTTTATAAAGGAAGAAACTATTTTCTGGAAGATTTTCTTTGCTGCAAATATTTTCTTCCTTTCCCACCCATAGAACACTATTAAAAAATGTTTCTGCTCCACCTCCCATCTCAATTTCCCTTCTCCTTTTAAAAAGCAACAAGGCTGCCAGGAAAAGCATTTCAAGGTGGATCACGTGAAGTCCCAGCCAAGGCAAGGGGAAAAAAAAAAGTTAAATTGAAGAAGCAGCTGGTTCTTTGCCACCAGATAGGAAGGTAGCATACTCTTACTCTCCACCCCCAATCTCCTGGAGCAAGGAAACTGCTACTAAACACTTGTGTCTCCAAGGTCGCTCTCCCTCCCCACCCTCCCTCTTCCCTGCCCTGGGCTGGGCCCACAGGGCTACACTGAGTTGCCCAGTGCGGCTGGGTTCCTTTAGAGAAAAAGGATCATTCCAGGCTGCTGTGGTTACCTGTATCCTATTTCCCTAAGACCAAAGACACTTCTGCTCCAACCCTAAAAACCTCAAAGGAAAGGAAATCCTCAAAGAAAACAGAATTCTTCACTGACTTGGGGGGCGGGGGGCGTGATTTACTCTTTTCAATATTATAACACATATGCCCCCAAAAGAGATGATCTGATTACTGACTGGGAACAGGCCCACACGTCAGGCTTTGATTATGGGAACTCCCAAGAATGTGGAGTTGTGAAAAAGCAAAACGATAGGAGATTTAAAAAAATAAGAAGAAGAAACTGTTCAGCCCTCATCTGGTCTTTTGGTAGTTTTCTTTCAATTGTCTTTTCCAACGATGGTGAGTTCAAGGACAGGAAGACAACTGTGAAAAGTAACGACAGTGATGGCCTGGATACCCAAATGGGCCCAACGTTTACTCAGAGCTTAGACTTTATTGCTTCATTTTGGAGGTTTAAGTTTGAATCCTAGTTCCATTCAAACAACAAACAGACAAATTAAAGGATATTAACAGGGTAACCAAATAAAAAATTAGACCTAAACCATTTCCAGACTGTGTGAAGTTCTATTTGAACAGATTATAGAATTTTCCAAGTTAACATGCTATGTTGCTCTTATAAGAATGTGCAAGCAGGATTCACATTTGTCCCAACTATTTAAATGACTCTCGAGTAGAACAGTATATACCCAACCACCTGTAATAAGTGATCTTAATTAATCACATCAGTACCAGCAGACCTCAGATATGTTGCAGGTTCCATTCCAGACCTCCACCATAAATCATACAGTGCAATAAAAGTGAGTCACAGGAAATCTCTTTGGTTTCCTACTGCATGTAAAAGTTATGTTTCCACCATGGTTTAGTCCATTCAGTGTATAGTAGTACTATATCTAAAAACACAACATACATACCTTCATTTAAAAACACCTTATTGCTAAAAACTGCTGTCACCTGAGCCTTCAGCAAGTTGTAACGTTTGTACTGGTGGAGAGCCTTGTCACAATAAGATGTTGATGGCTGCTGAATGATCAGAATTGCTAAAGGTTGGGGTGGCTGTGGCAATTTCTTAAAATAAGACAACAAAGTTTGCTGCATCAATTGACTTCTTTACATGAACAATTTCTCTGTAGTTGTTTGACAGCATTTTAACCCCAGGAGAACTTCTTTCAAAGTTGGGTTCAGTCTTCTCACACCCTGCCACTGCTTTACCAACTCAGTTCATGGAATATTCTAAATCTTCTGTTGTCATGCCAACAATCTTCACAGCATCTTCACCAGAGGTGGATTCCATCTCAGGAAACCACTTTCTTTGCTGATAACAAACACCTCCTCGATTGTTCAAATTTTAACGTGAGATCATAGCAATTTGGTGACATCATCAGATGTCATTTCCATTTCCAGTTCTCTTGTTACTTATACCACATCTGCAGGGACTTTCTCCACTGAAGTTCTGAACCCCTAAAAGTCATTTCTGAGGGCTGGAATCAACTTCTTCCAAACTCCTGATTTTGACCTCTTCTCATGAATCACAAATGTTCTTAACAAAATCTAGAATGAGAAGTCTTTCCAGAAGATTTTCATTTTACTTCAGGAGAATCACTATCTAAGGCAGCTGTAGTCTTATAAAATTATTTCTTAAATAATAAGACTTGAAAGTAAAAATTAATCCCTGATCCATGGGCTGCAGAATGGATGTTGTGTTAGCAGCATGAAAACAACATTAATCTGGTTGTACATCCCAATCACAGCTCTTGTGTGACCAGGTGCACTGTCAATGAGCAGTAATATTTTGGAAGAAATCTTTTTTTTTATTCTGAACAGCAATGGGCTTAAAATATTCAGCAAACCATGGTGTAAACAGATGTGCCATCATCCAGGCCTTTTTACTGCATTTATAGAGTACAAGCAAAGTAGACACTGCAAAATTCAGAAGGATTCTAGGATTTTCAGAATGATAAGAAAGCATTGGTTTCAACTTAAAGTCACTAGCTGCATTAGCCCCCAACAAGAGTTAGTCTGTCCTTTGAAGCTCTGAAGACAGGCATTGACTTCTCCTCTCTAGCTATGAAAGTCAAAGATAACATCTCCCAACAGATGGCTGTTTTACCTACATTGAAAATCTGTTGTTCAGTGTAGCCACTTTGATGGGTTATCTGAGCTAGATCTTCTGGATAACTTGCGGCAGCTTCTACATTAGCATTTGCTGCTTCATCTTGTACTTTATGTTATACAGGCAGCCTCTTCCCTTAAACCTCATTATGAACCACAGTTGTCTAGCTTTAAACTTTTCTTCTGCACCTTTCTCACCTCTCTCAGCCTCCAGAGAATTGGAGAGAGTTAGGGCTTTGCTCTGGATTAGGATTTGGCTTAAGGAAATATTATGGCTGGTCTATTCTAACCAGACCACTACACAACTTTCTCCATATCAGCAATAAGGCTTACCATTCAGGTGTTCACTGAAGTTAACCCTTTTAATTTTCTTCAAGCACTTTCCCTTTATATTCGCAACTTGAATAACTGGTGCAAGAGGTCTAGTTTTCAGTCTGTCTTGGCTTTTCAACATGACTTCCTCACTGAGTGCAATCATTTCTAGCTTTTGATTTAAAGTGAGAGGTGTGCAGCTCTTACATTCACTTGAACACATAAAGGCCACTTTATGGTTAATTTGGCCTAATTTCAATATATGTGTGTCTCAGGGGAAAAGGAGGGCCCAAGGAGGGGAAGAGAGATGGGGAATGGCAAGTTGGTGGAGCAGTCAGAACACACAACATTTATTAAGTTGGCCAGCTTACATGGGTACAGCTAGCTAGTAGTGGCTCAAAACAATTACAAGAGAGCATCAAAGATCACAGATCATCACAACAAAAACACTAATAAGTTCAAAAGTTTGAAGTATTGGGAGAACTATCAAAATGTGACACAGAGACTCGGTGACAACTGCTGTGGGGCAAACGGCTCCAGCAGACTTGCTGGACCGGGTTTCCACAAACCTTCGATTTATAAAGAAATGCACTACCTGGAAAGCTCAGTAAAACTAAGTCACTAAAAGCAGGCATGCCTGTGGCAGTACCAATCCTCGGATTGCATATCCTTCAGCAAGCAGAAAGAGAGATGACTAATTTTTTAAATGAACTGTACTTTCACAAGCATATTGAAAACACCCAGTTTATCAGCCTGTCTAAGGATTTGCTTTCAACTTATGGACATGGCAAAGAAGAGCACTGCTTGACATACTCCTTCGACCCAAAAGATCAATTACACCGAATGGTGCCTGTGCATTTTAAATCACTGAGAGTAAATGATAGGTATTAGGCAAAGCAAAATGAATGAACAACATAGCCTGCTGGGAGTGAATACATTTGTTTGAAAACAATATTTCTTTTCCTAAGTGAGTACATAACGGCTAAAAGGTTGCTAGTTGATGGTTCTAAAGATGAGAGTCTTCTCCCTCACCACAGGAAAGGGCAGGGAAGTGCCAGCCCCCTCTGTCTCCATGTGAGCAGGCCTCCAATTTTCTGAATGGACCACCTCTAGGGCACCAAAATGCGAAGCTGCTGCGCATGCCAACCAGAAGCCACTGTGATGGTGCGTTGTCACAGCCTGGGGGATAGATTCGGACCCCCGACCAGCTCAAGGGAGAAGGCAACTCCCAGCAATAAGAAGCGCTTAACTGTAACCAGGGACCCAGAAGAGGAAAACGTCTGTACTGCCACTTTACAAGGCAGCCAACCCCATCACCTCAAACACTAATCACTGGCATCTAAGCCTACAGGATTTCCCAGAAAAACACAAGAGTGTGGTGTGCACACCCTATTTAAGACAGGCGCCACTGAGGCCAGCAAGGACTGGAACTCCGGAACCGGAAACCTTCACCTTCTCGACAGGCCTCTTCCGCTCCCCTGGGTCTGACCTGCCAAACAATGACAAGACACGTGTCTCTGAATGTATAACCCTAACTGCGGCGGAGCAGAATTCCTAAGTGGTAAGTAGATCAAAAGGATTAAAAAAAAAAAAAAGACATATTTCTATTGCAAAGAATTTTCCAGACACATTATGAGAAAAGAAATATTATCTCTTACTTGAAAGAGCTGGTTTGTCTAGCCACCGTGCTTATGAAATTGTCTCCTACTTTTAAAAAAACTGTGCTTTGCAAATAATTTCCAATTAAAAATAAGAAAATAGAATCCAAATCATTTTAATATAAAAGACAAGAGGATGCTACACTGGGTACTGTAATGTGGTAACACTGCTATGGCTCCCTGACTTTTCCTTTAAAATAACAACTCTTTTTTTTCCCAGGTACTTCCCGTAATCTGGGATTTCCTCTCTGGCATCAACCTCAGTCTCACTCTGGACCACAGGAATTTTTCCCAGGCCTGACAATCCTGTCTCCACCTTTGGAAATTCCAGAAATGTGTTCTCTCTTGCTTCTTTTGCTAAGAATTTATAGAGTCTAAGAAGACTCTTTAAGGAATTTATAGCCTAATAGAATTCAGCTATAATAACACAGCTCCCAGAAAAGTGGCAGGATAATGCTGTTAAGTTTGAAGTGTCATCTTACATACAATAAATCATTTTCCTACTTGGCTAATTATCTAAGTCATTAACTTTTCTGTTTTGAAATACTCTCAAATTTACGGAAACAGTTGCAAGAATAGTACAAAGAACTCCCATAATACCCTCTGATCAAATTTATCAGATTCACAAATTCTGCCACATTTGCATCCTTTCTTTCTCTTTTCTCTCTCTCTCACACACAAAAACACACACACACAATCTTTCCTGCACTATTTGAGAGTTAGTTCCAGACATCATAGCCTTTTTAACTCTCAATTCTTCAGCTATTTGCTAAAAACAACTACATTCTCTTACATATCCACAGTACAGTATAATTAGAAAAATGAGAAAATCTGATACAACACTACAACCTAATATACAATCCATATTCAAATTTTATCAACTGTGTCAATAATGTCTTCTGTAGATAATAATTTTCTTGATACAACACCACATATTCTGTTTAGTTGTCATATTTCTTTAATCTCTTTTATTCTGAAACAGTTTTTCAACCTTCATCTTTTGTAACATTGCCATTTTTAAAACATTCAAGCCACTTATTCTATAAAATACCCCATCATTTGTATCTGCCTCATATTTCTTCATGATCAGAGGGAGATGATGAATGTTTATCAGAAATTTGAAATAGGCAATGCTGTGCCCTTCTCAGGACATCACATCTAGAAGCACACAATGTTGCTTTGTCCTGATTTTATTATTTTTATTTTAAAAATTACCTTTAACCTCTATTTTATTTACTTAACTTAAAGAATATCTATAAGACTGAGCCCCTACAGAAATGCTAACTTTAGAAAAATTATGGAACACAATTTTAACCTCAATAAGAATTTTTCTAAAGTATTAGCTCATTGGACTAATAAATAATGGAGCAGTGCAAAGGATAGGAAGACTAATTTCTTGCACTTTAATTCTTAGCAATGCTACTAACTTACTAATGAATCTTAGGCAAGTTAATTAATCTCCCTGAATATACTTTCCTATATTGGTACTTTAAAAAAATTTCCTTTTACAAAACTGTGGACTCCAGGCACAATTTCATTATATTTGCATATTGTCAACATTTATGAACAAACGATGTATCCCTGTAGGGTACATTCTTTCTTATTTTATGTACTGTAAGTGAAAGCCACATATACACTTTTTCAAAATGTATTTCAAGGCCATATTGACAAAAATATAGTATCTTTTTTTGTCTTACAAATATAGATAAGCTCCAAAGAGATCTAAATAAGGTGGCACTAGTCTGAGTAACTTCACATTCACTTTTCACTGTCACACACTGGAGAAGGAAACGGCAACCCACTCTAGTGTTCTTGCCTGGAGAATCCCAGGGACAGAGGACCTAGTGGGCTGCCGTCTCTGGGATTGCACAGAGTCGGACACGACTGAAGAGACTTAGCAGCAGCAGCAGTTGTAAAGAACTCATCTGCCAATGCAGGGGAACTAGGAGACATGGGTTCGATCCCTCAGGAAGATCCCCTAGAGGAGGAAATGACAACACACTCCAGTATTCTTGCTCATTAAATTCCATGGACAGAGGAACCTGATGGGCTGCAGTCCATGAGGTCGCAAAGAGTCAGACACAACTGAAGTGGCTGAACACAGCACACTATGAAAGCACTGCCCTTCCATAAGTATCAAGATAATGACATTAAATAAAGTTAATGCTACTAAAAGCAGAAATAATTCCCCAAGAAGGACTTTTTGAGTTGAGAGAAATGAAGAAAGCTAATTATCATAAATTCTCTCAGAGGTATTGTGTGTAGTAAGTAAAATTGTCATTATTATCAAGAAGCTTAACAACAAACTATATTTTCCTACAGCTTAAATTATATATCCAATAATAGGAATGCATAAAAGAAATAATTTACCTTCTGATTTGTAAATATCAAGAGAAGAAATCAAACTATCATCCTTAAATTCAAATTGATTTTAATACACCAAGAACTAGAATAACAGATTTCTAGAATACTTACTACTAAATAGGGGGATAAACACATTGTTTCAGATTCCAAAAATCTAGGCAAAATGCACAAACCCTTACTACAAATTAAGAAAATATGTTTCCCTAATGAAGAGACATCATTCTACACACCACACTAGTCTCAAAAGGAAGACCTCTGAATCTCAGTTCATGTAGAACACATACAAGTATTTCTTACCAACACAACAAAAAGTTTCTTAGAAAACTATAATTGGCTGATAAAAACTATCATGAATCAGTTTTTGATACTACAATAGAATTATGGTGTTTCATATTTCATTAATGGAATAACACAAGGTTAAGCCCAAGTCACATGACATGAAAGGTAATCCCATAAAACCACTCAGCACATAGAGTACTCAATGAACAGGTGCTATCTAGGAAGTACATTATATAAGCCAACAAACAATTAAAATTACTTTTTGTTTGCTTTCTGAGACATTGTATTCTCCTGGTCTTCCTCTTTACTTGCTGGCACTCTGTCCCAGTCTCTTTCGCTGGCTCCTCCGCTATCTCATTTTTCAGTGTTGGCACATCCATGATTCAATCTTTGGACATCATTTCTTCCCAATCAACAGTCACTCCTTAGGTGATTATATTCAGTCTGATATTCTGAATGTCTCTTGTGCACTGATTCTCACATTCCTATTTCCTACCATGACTACACCCTAAGTTAATTCACATATCCAACTATAACATCGCCAGGAGATTCAACAATAGTCATTTCAGACTTGAGGCACCCAAACAGGAATTCCTGATTGTCCCTCCAATCTCACTGACCTGCTATTCTTCCTTATCTCTATAAACAGTACCGAATTCACCCAGCTGCTTTCAAACCCCTGGAATAATCTTCGTTTTGTTTTGTTTTTTTTTCTGTTAATAGTTTTCTTTTTTTTTTTTTTAATTTTTATTCTAACTTCAGTTTACTTTACATTACTGTAAAGTAATGTTTGGTTTTGCCAAACATTGACATTAATTCCCACGAGTGTACATGCGTTCCCAAACATGAGTCCCCTCCCATCTCCCACCCCATACCATCTCTCTGGGTCCTCTCCTTGCACCAGTCCCAAGCATCCTTGATTCTCTTCCTTCTTCCCCATTCTCTTCAAGTCCTATCAGTCAGGACTGCACTACTCTAATATCATCCACTTCTCTACCTCCACCACGTCTATCCTTGTCCATCACCATCACCTAATCCTGAAATAGCCTCCTTTCTATGATCTTTCCAACATTTATGTCCACACAGATGTTCACGACTGTCCACTCAGCAACCAAAGTTATCAAATCATATTGTTCCGTTCTTAAAATCCTCCGAAGTTGCTCACCAAACTCAGAACACAATTCCAATTTGAGGGTGTAATAATCTCTACAATCTGAGCTTCTCCAACCTCTTATCCTATGTTGGCCCTTCCCTCACTTTACTTCATCCAAAATGGCCTTCCTGCTTGATATGCACATATATCAAGCTCATTCGGCCTCAGGGCTCTCTTTCTTGATGCATGTAGGTCTCCGCTCAAATGTCTGAGAGCTAGTTCAACACACTAACTAGAAGTGCAGATCCAAACTACAGTGAGGTGTCACCTCACACAGGTCAGAATGGCCATCATCAAGAAGTTTACAAATAATAAATACCGGAGAGGATGCTGAGAAAGGGGAACCCACTACAGTGTTGGTAGGAATGGAAACTGTACAGCCACTATGGAAAATAGTATGGAAGTTCCTTTAAAAACTGAAAACAGAGCTATCATATGATCCTGCAATCCCACTCCTGGGTGTATATCTGGAGAAAACTATAATTTTAACAGATAAATGCACCCTAATTTCACAGCAGCACTATTTACAATAGCCAAGACATGGAAACAATCTAAATGTCCATCAACAGATGGATGGATAAAGAAGAGGTGGTACATGGGTACAATGAATTATTACGCAGCCAGAAAAGAGAATGAAACAACGCCATATGCAACATGGATGGACCCAGAGATTATCATACCCAGTGAAATAAGTGAGGCAGAGAAAGACATTCCATATGGTCTCACTTATGTGTGGAATCTAAAACAGATACAAATAGACTCATATACAGAACAGAAACAGACCCACAAACGTAAAAAACAAACATGTCTACCAAAGGTGAATAGGGTGAGGAATAAATTAGGAGTTTGGAATTACCATATACATACTACCATACATAAAGCAGATAAGCAGTGAGGACCTACTGGAGAGCACAGGAAACTATACTCAGTTATTTTGTAATAATCTGTGAGAGAAAAGAATCTGAAAAAGAAAACAATATATCTGTATGTATAACTAAATAACTTTGCTGTATACATAAAACTAACACAACATTGTTAATCAACTCTACTTCAATTTTTTAAAAATCCATTTTAGCTGAAAGTAACTGCCTGTCCCCTCTCCGTCATACTCCATATTGTCCTAGTTGGTTTTTGTCCATAGTATTATTCAATACAGCAGTGTATATTCACTTATGATCTGACTATCTCCCCCTGTAGGGAGAGGGGTGGGATTATGCCTATTTATTGTCTGTTCTGTCTAGGCTAGGGACTGCATCCTGTTCATCATTTTTCCCAGTGACCAGAATAGTGTCTGATAGACAACAGTTGCTCAGTAATAATTATTCAGTGAGAATTTACTGAGCAATTTAATTAATGGTTCTCATATAGTTGATAAAATGAGTAAGGTATCCAGAGGTGAATGGAGCCCATGAGAAAATATGAGAATTATAAAATATTGGAAAGAGTAAAAAAATGTCTCTCAAAGGGCAGACATGCATAAAACAGTGGAGAGTACATATAAGATACCACCAATTTTTCAGGGGATTCAAATACTTTTCTTTAGGATTAAACTCTGAAAACAGATTATCAGCACTGAGAATAAAAGTCAAAGTCAATTTTTAAGTTTTTAAAGGATGGTCTGGTGTAAAGTAAACTGGATATTGTAAAGATATAACACCAGGAAGCATCTCTACTTTCTTTTATTTCTCCATTTGCATTCATACTGCTTCCTTGCCCCCACCATCACTTTCTCTGAATGTATACTATATGTAATAGTTTATATAATAGTTTATTCTGTCATAAGTCTTGGAGATTACCATTCTGTACAACCCCACATGCATAATTCAAGTTTTCTTTTAGTTACAGAATGTTTTCTTGGATTGGAATTTTAACTCTCAGGTCTGTTCCACTGTTTCATTTTTCTTTCACAAGGACTCCAATTATTCATACGATGGCTCCTCTTTGCTTTCTTCCATTTCAACAATTTTCTCACTGATTCTTTTACTTGTTCTTTTTTACTTACTTAACATTCTCATTCAGAGAAGGCAATGGCACCCCACTCCAGTACTCTTCCCTCGAAAATCCCATGGATGGAGGAGCCTGGTAGGCTGCAGTCCATGGCGTCGCTAGGAGTCGGACACGGCTGAGCAACTTCACTTTCACTTTTCCTTTTCATGCATTGGAGAAGGAAATGGCAACCCACTCCAGGGTTCTTGCCTGGAGAATCCCAGGGATGGGGGAGCCAGGTGGGCTGCCATCTTTGGGGTCGCACAGAGTTGGACACGACTGAAGTGACTTAGCAGCAGCAGCAGCAGCAACATTCTCATTGGTGCTTCCTACACTTCCAATCAAATCTATTCTCCCTTTGATATGTATAATTCAGTCTGTTATTTCGAATAATAATAATAAAGTCTTTCTCTTTTCTGAGTCCAATCAACTTTCATTTCATTTCTTACTGGGCTTTTGTGTGTGTGTGTCCATTTCTAACCTTAGTTCTTGGATTTATGATTCAAGGTGTTTATCATGTTTATGTTTTCACATTTGAAGGTATTTAATTCAGTTGAGAGAATCATGTTGGAATTCTCTTCTCTTTCACGGTTGATGTTCAGAGAGAAATTTCCATCAACTGAAATGTTTTGATTCTCCATTCTGTTTTGATCTTATAGTCCTTTCATACAGATGACAATTGATTACATCTCTGCATCTCATGGACAAGGTGACGTGGGCTGATTTACATGATCTTTAGCTCAAGGGCACCCTCTCCTGTCCGAGTCATGAAATGCAGTCTCTTTAAAGGCTGGCCTTTGTTGGGA
>SJYQ01001688.1:550608-573134 GCA_006410935.1 Redunca redunca
TGTAACCACACTGTGGCTCAGCTTCTCCACTTCCTTACAGGTGTATATCCTAAATGCCAATCCTACCTTCCCCACTTCCTCACAGGGAATATATCCCAAATGAACTCTTCAGTATACATTCTGCAAACAATTCTATACCACAGGGTATTTTCAGGGCATCCAACCTAAAGACAATCACCATCTGAAACAAACTGTATCGAATTATGAGCCAGGCACTGTTATAAGTGCTTTCAATATGTTGTATACGTTCACTTAATTCTCACAAGGAAACCATGAGGCAGATACTAACTTTCAGTTCAGTTCAGTCACTCAGTCATGTCCAACTCTTTGCAACCCCATGAACCGCAGCACGCCAGGCCTCCCTGTCCATCACCAACTCCCAGAGTTCACCCAAACCCATGTCCACGGAGTCGGTGATGCCATCCAACCATCTCATCCTCTGTCGTCCCCTTCTCCTCCTGCCGTCAATCTTTCCCAGCATCAGGGTCCTTTCAAATGAGTCATCTCTTTGCATTAGATGGCCGAAGTACTGGAGTTTTAGCTTCAGCATCAGTCCTTCCAATGAACATTCAGGACTGACTTCCTTTAGGATGGACTGGTTGGATCTCCTTGCAGTCCAAAGGACTCTCAAGAGTCTTCTCCAACACCACAGTTCAAAAGCATCAATTCTTCTGAGCTCAGCTTTCTTTATAGTCCAACTCTCACATCCATATATGACCACTGGAAAAACGATAGCCTTGACTAGACGGACCTTTGTTGACAAAGTAATGTCTCTGCTTTTCAATACGCTGTCTAGGTTGGTCATAACTTTACTTCCAAGGAGTAAGTGTCTTTTAATTTCATGGCTGCAGTCACCATCTGCAGTGGTTTTGGAGCCCAGAAAACTAGTCAGTCACTGTTTTCACTGTTTCCCCACCTATTTGCCATGAAGTGATAGGACCAGATGCCATGATCTTCATTTTCTGAATGTTGAGCTTTAAGCTAACTTTTTCACTCTCCTTTTTCACCTTCATCAAGAGGCTCTTTAGTTCTTCTTCACTTTCTCCTATAAGGGTGGTGTCATGTGCATATCTGAGGTGATTGAGATTTCTCCCAGCAATCTTGATTCCAGCCTGTGCTTCCTCCAGCCCAGCATTTCTCATGATGCACTCTGCATATAAGTAAAATAAGCAGGGTGACAGTATACAGCCTTGACATACACGTTTTTCCTATTTGGAACCAGTCTGTTGTTCCATGTCCAGTTCTAACTGTTGCTTCCTGACCTGCATATAGGTTTCTCAAGAGACAGGTCAGGTGGTCTTGTATCCCCATCTCTTTCAGAATTTTCCACAGTTTATTGTGATCCACAGAGGCAAAGGCTTTGGCGTAGTCAATAAAGCAGAAATAGATGTTTTTCTGGAACTCTCTTGCTTTTTCGATGATCCAGTGGATGTTGGCAATTTGATCTCTGGTTCCTCTGCCTTTTCTAAAACCATCTTGAACATCTGGAAGTTCACGGTTCATGTATTGCTGAAGCCTAGCTTGGAGAATTTTAAGCATTACTTTACTAGTGTGTGAGATGAGTGCAATTGTGCAGTAGTTTGAGCATTCTTTGGCACTGTCTTTCTTGGGGATTGGAATGAAAACTGACCTTATCACCATATCTCAAATAGAAAAGAAACTCTTAGAGAGGAGAAGTACCTTGCCTAAGTTAATAAAAAGTGGTCAATCCAGAATTGGAACATAGGCACTCTGACTCAAAAGCACATGCTCTCTTGCCCACTGTACTGTACTGCCTCTGTAATGGCTTTGCACCCACTGCCTCTTTAGTGTGACCCTGCCTGTACCCATTCTCTGCATTTCTCTATTGCCCTGCTATGAAGGGTAGCCAGCACGTGACACACACCGGGATGATCTCAAATATTAATTTTTTTTTTTTTTTCAGTCTGGCTGCACCAGTTCTTAGTTGCAGCTCGCGAGATTTCGGTCTTCATTGCAGTATGGGGTTCCTCCAGCTGTGGCATGCAAACTCTTAGTTGCACCATACAGGATCTAGTTCCCTGACCAGGGATCAAATCTGGGCCCCTTGCAGGGAACATGGAGTCTTAGCCTCTGGACCACCAGTGAAGCCTCAAGTGTTTATTTTTTAACACACAATATTTTCACTAGTGAACTGACTATAGCATGATGGAATTCCTTGATCTTATGAAGTTGTCTTTTAAAGTTTCTCATTAAAAAGAGAAGCATGTTAGCACATCTAGCCTCCTGGCATTCTGTCCTATCACAGGATGAAGGTCCACTTGCACACATATATTACCAGGTACATGTTCACAAACACTCGACAGATTTGTTCTTTATCTCACCTCAAAGTGATGCCAAAGAGATTATAACTTTTCTCCAAAGTTCTTACCTCCATCTTGATATTTGCTTAATCTTTCAAAATACGATGACATGGGTGCCTGGACAATATCTAAGATGGCCAGAAGAGTCCTTGTTAGCCTTAACAATTCACTGAAACTGTAAAATCCAAAGTATATAAGATTCCGAGCCAAGTGAACCACCTAATTTAGAAAAAGAAGAAAAAGGGTAGAAAAGAAAAGAAAAACATTAGGAACAAAAATAAGCTCTGAATTATGATCTAAGTTTGTGCAGACATGTCTAATTATGTCTAATTCTTTTTTTTTTTTTCAGCTGGTCTCATTTAATAGAAAGGTAGGTTTTAAAGAACCCCGCCTAACTATGGAGAACAAACTAGTGATTAACAGTGGGCAGAGGGAAGTGGGGAGGAGCAATACGGGTATAGGAAACTGAGAGGTACAAGCCATTAAATACATAAGCAAAATGATATACTTTACAGCACAGGGAAATATGGCCATTATTTTATAATAACTTTCAGTGGAGTATAATCTACAAAAATATTGGCTCATTCTATTATATACCCGAAACTCATATAATATTGTAAATCAACTATACTGCAAAAATTTTAAAAAGAATTCTATCTAATCAACAGGAAATATATCCTTCAGCAGTCCTCTTCTAATTCATTAATACCTAGGAATTTAATACCTGCAAAAGTAACCACTGACCTCTGATTTAATCAAATTTAGAATTAAATCCAAATAAGACCAGTTCATCAACCCCATCACAGGCCCATGTGACAGGAATATGAGGTATTTGGTGAACAGTCCGCAGGGGAAGCAAGAAGACAGATTTTAGATGTATCAGGGTGGTTAATGAGGTTTACATTAGAATGATTGGCCTCTTGCTTAAATATTAAGTTATTTAGTCAGTAGGATATCACTTAATAAACAGTCACATTAATGAATTACTTTAACAACTGAATATTATCCATGAAATTTGTCGAGAAATACATATTCCTTATGCCACTTCGCAGTCTTCTGGATGCTACAGGACATACTAGGCATGACAGCCAGCTTCCAAAATGGTCCCCAACGTAGGGTCTCCTTCCACATTGCCCCAGGCTTAGTTGGTGTCACCAACAAAATACAGCAGAATGATGACAAGACTCTTCTAAGCTCAGTTTATAGAAGACTGCAACTCCCATCTTGGCCCCTTTCTCTCTTTCAAATAGTTACCCCGGGGGAAGCGAGGCACCAGGCTGCGAGGACACTGAGGCAGCATGGAAAGGCCCACATGGCAAGAAGCATGAGGTGTCTAGACAATAGCCAGCAAGGAAGTACAACCACACAAGTGAACTCAGAAGCAGATCATCTAACCCGGATGACGGTAACCCCAATCGGCAGCTTGATTTACAACTTCATGAGGGACCCTGATCCAGAACCACCAGACTTCTGACCCACAGAAACATGAGATAATCATGCTTGTTGCTTTGGGCTGCTAGGTTAGGGGGTAATCTGTTACACATCAGTAGTAGGTACCTAACACCCCAGGTATCAGGTAACAGCACCTTCTCTCTAGTTTTGTCACTATCTACTCAAAGTGATATTATAATTTCAATTTAGTTTAATGAGACTAAAAACATCACTTTAAAGAAGATTTTTTAAATGTATGCAAAATATATAGAGAAGATGCTGTTACCTGATACCTGGGGTGTTAGGTACCTACTACTGATGTGTAACAGATTACCCCCTAACCTAGCAGCCCAAAGCAACAAGCATGATTATCTCATGTTTCTGTGGGTCAGAAGTCTGGTGGTTCTGGATCAGGGTCCCTCATGAAGTTGTAAATCAAGCTGCCGATTGGGGTTACCGTCATCCGGGTTAGATGATCTGCTTCTGAGTTCACTTGTGTGGTTGTACTTCCTTGCTGGCTATTGTCTAGACACCTCATTCTTCTTGCCATGTGGGCCTTTCCATGCTGCCTCAGTGTCCTCGCAGCCTGGTGCCTCGCTTCCCCTGGGGTAACTATTTGAAAGAGAGAAAGGGGCCAAGATGGGAGAAGCAGTGGCTCAGAGGTTAAAGCGTCTGCCTCCAATGCAGGAGACCCGGGTTTGATCCCTGGGTCGGGAAGATCCCCTGGAGAAGGAAATGGCAATCTACTCTAGTATTCTTGCCTGGAGAATCCCATGGACAGAGGAGCCTAGTAGGTTACAGTCCACGGGGTCGCAAAGAGTCGGACACAACTGAGTGACTTCACCTTCACCTTCATGCAAAACTCTCTGTCCATTAAAGGCAGTAAAGTTTACACAAATAAGAAATCAAAGAAAAGAGTATAAAACATAATTATAAATAAAATATTTTGTATATTAGGTATAATTAAAGTATCAAATCTTTTAATCAATGACAGAGGGAATCATACCTTCAGGAATTTAACTACAGAATTATCAAAACATCCTAAATATTAGAGGGAAAAAAATCTTTGATGTTCAATGTACCTAATTTTAGACAGTGTAAAGTGAATAACTTCACAGATTAATTGTTTAAAAGAAATTACCTCAAATGTCAGTTTGTTTTTTTCTTTATCTCCAAAAGGAAAAGGCTGATTTACAACTTCTTTCAAGTATTCTTCAACAAATTCCATTGTCAGTGCAAATTTCCTCTTCATATCATTTCTGGAAGAATCTGTTATAGAATCATATCTGGGAACACAGAACAAATTTAAGGGAAGTTAAATTGATTGCAGTCATTTAAACTGGAAAATATATATACTTTAACCGCCTGACTTCTAAGTTTGGGTAAATTAATCAACCTTTCTAGATGCTGTGCCCTCATCTGTAAAATGGGCCTGTTCTGAAATGAGTTACTACATGTAAAGCACTTAAATCAAAGTCTACCATAATATTAAAGACTTAACAAATTTTTGCTCCTATTATTAATACATTTCCTGATTACTGGTTCCAGAATAACATTTCTATTATCAAAAGCGGTCATTTTACTTTCCAAAAAGAGTATCTCATTTGCATTTGGAAGGTTAAAGAAGCCAAATTTGAACACAGAAATGCTTTTCCTTATATTCCATTTTAAAATTGAAGACATTTGGGAGAGGGATGGATTAGAAGTTTAGGATTAACAGATGCAAACTATTATATATAGAACAGATAAAAAACTAGATCCTACTGTATAGTACAGGGAAAGATATCCAATATCCTGTGACAAACCATATGGAAAAGAATATGAAAAAGAATGTATATATATGTGTATAACTGAATCACTTTTCTGTATAGTAGAAATTAATACAACATTGTAAATCAACCATCATGCTGCTGCTGCTGCTGCTAAGTCACTTCAGTCGTGTCCGACTCTGTGCGACCCCATAGATGGCAGGCAGCCCACCAGACTCCCCCATCATACTTCAATAAAATAAATTTTTTAAGAAATTGAAAACATTTGATTTTGAGTTCATCAGCTGAATTTAAAGTCATCAAGAAATGCTCCCAAACATACTCATGAATTGTGATCTTCGTGGGGATTTCTGTCCAGAGCCGGGCATAGCGAACAGGCACCACGGACTCCTGGGGATCCCGGTCAACATGCATGTGGAGCATGAGGCGACAAAAAGATGCTCGGAGGTCAAAAGGCAGGCTCTCATCTGACATACACCGCAGGATCAAATCAACAGAGAGCTGTGTAGAAATCTGGTTTATGGCCAGATACTGGCGATCCAAGCACATCCTTGCGAAGAGATTTAGCTGGTACCTTAAAAACAGTAAATGTATTACATTATTTGTCTTATCCGGATAAAGTCTTAGTGTCAAACCTCATCTACTTTTGTGTTTCTAATATTTCCAAGTGTATATGATATTGGACATAGTGGTAGTGGGTTAAGTGATTGAATGGCACATAGATGAGGTCACTTCTATGGCCATTCAGTTGCAATTTCTCTCACTTGTTCTAGCAACAAGTTTCTGGTGGAGACTGCCATCAGGCTCTAGGTTCTTGGTTTCCTAGGACTACAAATACACTAAGCCCAAAGGCTATGGATAACAGCTCTCGTGAAACCATCTCTCTCTGCTTTACCCAGGCTCACTCAGTTCCAGGCTCTCATGTCTACATTCCAAGTGTAGACTTACTCAGTTCCCAAATGATCATTGATTATTCAAGTGACCAGTCCAAATGGCATCAGTACACTTTGATTCACCAGCCTCCAAGATACAGAAAGTAGCCTTTGATTTTGTAGCTGTAGAAATCAGGGAACACAAGGAATTCTCTGTCTTTCTCAGATTTTTGTGATTTAGGCCCAGTCTTGGTTTCTGCTTTGGGTTCCATGCCTTAGACTCAAAAAACACCAACTCGGTTCTTGCTCTCACTATACTGACTACACCAACCACCACTGAAACGTCAACTACTATATGCCACCACTGAACTTTCACAACTACAGACACCAGTTTGTCCAAAGTCCTAGGTCTCTACATGACCATGAGCAATATATACATAACTACTGGCTAACCTTCTCTGAGGCCACCTCTACAACCAAATCAGCTTCCCTGGCCCCAGTTCTATCTCCTTTTCAACTCGATTATCTGCACCCACACCAATCAACAAGAGGAAAAACTCCTTTGCTGCACAACAGTTCCAAACTAGCAGAAAATGAGAAAATACCAAGCGATATATGTGGAAAACACAGATGTTTGCATTTATTGTGAATATTTTAAATAATACTAAGTATTTCAGCTACCCTAGTTCTGATGTAACTTCTTAAACTTCTTCACAGACATCTGACTTCATAGATTTACAGATTTCTGAGAATCACCTCTCAAAATGTGAGACTGAGAATTATGGTTCTCTATGATACTTAACCTGTAATAGGTAAGGACTTCCAAATCAGCCTTGGTGCCCTCCTTTGCCTCCTGGGCAAGGTGCCTGATAGCTTTGCCATGAGGTTCCTTGTTGCTGTCAATCCAGTAGAGCCAAACTTCTTCCTCATCGATGTCATCTGAAAGGATGGCACTCTCCATGGGGTTGTCTCCTTGCATTGAGACCAGTCTTGAAATAAATAACACACACAAAAATCTATGAAAAAGTTCATTCGGAAACAAGACAAGGAACTGTCCTGCTTACAAATACTGAACATAAAAGGATGCCTCCATCATTTGGGCTTACTTGGTTTGAATGAGAATGTCTGCATTGCCTGGGCTCAACATAAATTTGCAGATGAGTTCTTGAGTCACAGGTATCGCGGTGGTATTAGACACACACAGATCTGATAAATAATCCAAAAACCTGACAAGAGAAAAAAAAATTAAATTGAACATTAGCAAAAAGCATCTTATAAAATCATCACCCAAAATACACTTTGGGATATAATGAAACTGTCTAGATATATTTTTAATATTATTTCCATGCTACAGTATTCTAACGTGTTGCTTATCTACTGCATCATTAGAAACAAATTAAACGTCCAATTATTTGTATTTAGTACAAATCTTGTTTCCAAAAATGATATAAGCTTGCTTCTACTTATTTGCTGATATTCATCCCACAGCACTGTGACTTGTTATATTTACAGTATCAAAACAAAGCCAGATCAAAGTTAACACTGTACTCAGTAAAACATCCAGACAGCACATGAATTCAGTCTGGTCAAGTCAGAGGCCTAATTCTATCTTCTAACACTTATTTGCCATGCTAATTAAGATTTTGTCAATCTGCTTGACTTCTCTGCAATCATTTCTCCCAGATAAGGCAGCATGGTATAAGAGAAAGGCGACTTGCCATGGAATCAGAAACCCTAACTTCTCTTTCTAATTGGTTTGTAGGCTTCTATTTTTGCATCTCTAATATGTGGATAATATTTTATGACCAGTGTACTTCAGGAGAATGTGCAAGGATTTAAATGAAACAATGTATTAATATATATATGAACATATTCTGAAAAACCATGGAGAACTATAAAAACACAAGTTATCAGAGTGAAAATCAACCACATTTAAATACATTATCTATAAGGGTTTTGATCTCCTATGAGATAATAACTCACGATGATACATAATTATCATAGCAATAAGTCCAACATTGTTTAGTCCATGAAAGAATTCTAACTTTACAAAAGTTCTGAAAAGTTCTGACAATAAAGCAATAAGCCATAATCCCCACAAGAAAACACTGCATGAGCCACTTCAAACCTTGGCTCCCGATTTCTCCTGAGTAAACTAACAAATGTCTCTATTTCTTTTGCTGTAATGTGTTTCTCTAGCAGTTTTCTGTTGTTGTGCAACAAAGCTGTGATGGTATCTTCTGCCAAAATATCATAGCCGATCTGGGACTGCATGACACAGAAATTCTTAGCAATGTATTCCTGCAAAGGAGAAGGACTGTCAGAATGCGCTGCCAAACAGCTTAGAAATAACAGGTTCTATTAGGGTCAGCAACAATGATTAATTTATTCATAAAAGAAAACGCACTAAAAATTGTCAGAAGAAAAGCAAATAAGTAATTCTTCAATAAATAGGATTTTTGAGGAAGGAATTGCAAGTATATTAATATAGACCTCATTTTAATTATAACAGAAAATTACATGTCTTGAAGTAATTTTCATATGGTGCTTACACTTACAAATTAGAAAAACAAAAATAAACCTAGTTAAAATCACAATTTTTTATGACATGATAACTAAGTATCTCACCAGTATAACAGATGGCCCTCTTCAAACACTCACTAAAAGTCATAACCCAGGATTTTGGCATAATTACAGAAATGAAAATGACCCTCTGACATTTTGTTCATGAAGCATGAGCTACATATTGTTATATGAAGATCCCAGGTGAACCTAGGCAATTTCTTTTTTTTTATACATACTACAACGATTAAATCTTCTCTTTAAAATAATGATTAAACAGCACTTTTCAACTTAAAAAAAATATCAATGAGAAAACTCACAAATAAAAAAGTAAACAGGAAAAAAAAGTCCAGTAAGGTAATATGATTAATCACTTTATTGCTCAGACCGGCTCATCCAATAGATATTTCTGGAAGGCCATTCCAGCTCTAGGGTATGGTTATGTAACAGGATGCACTTGTTTTTAGCAAACACATGTTACAGAATTGAGAGGCAGGCGTATGGCAGTAAATGAGACAGACAAGCTCCCACGGAGCTCATGTCCTAGTGATAAAGGGCAGTCATTGAGCTAACAAACAGGATCATTTTAGGTATTGATAAGTGAAATGAAATAAGCAGAAGGATGGGAAAAGCTGACAAATTTAGATGGGGTAGGTGCTGAAGAGGTGACATTTGACCTGGGATAGAAATGATGAAAATGATGAAATGATGGAAATGATTTTTTTAAATGAGGCAATCATGGGGAGAGAAGTCATCGAAGCAATGGGAGTAGCAAGTGGAAGGTTCCGTGGTGGTGGAACCCAGTCTTCTGAGTTCTGTAAACAGAGTTCCCGTTGCAACAGCAAAGTCATCAGTGAGGAGAAAACAAGAGCTGATATGGGAGGTGAGGTCCTGGAGAGCCATGTGAAAACAGAAAGGTCCATTCTTAGAGCAAGAGAGAGCCACTGGGGAGTTTCCCCCATGTGTGATTCCATCTGCTGCTTCTCCTTCCCACCAGCCTGCCTCTCTATTCCAAGCCACATCTCACAACTGGTAAGCTTAACCTTCTCCACAGTCCAAAGTGCTCATTTCAATTTCTTGGGGATTCTCCTTGGGGATGTTTTCTATGCTGGGAAAATTTACTGACTAGAATATGTTCTTGCTTTAAGTAAAACTTACTGATACCAAGGGAACATTACATACAAAGATGGGCACAATAAAGGACAGAAATGGTATGGACCTAACAGAAGCAGAAGATATTAAGAAGAGGCAGCAAGAATATACAAAAGAACTATACGAAAAAAAAGATCTTCATGATCCAGATAAACACAATGGTTTGATCACTCACCTAGAACCAGACATCCTGGAATGTGAAGTCAAGTGGGTCTTAGGAAGCATCACTACGAACAAAGCTAGTGGAGGTGATAGAATTTCAGCTGAGCTATTTCAAATCCTAAAAGATGATGCACTCAATATGTCAGCAAATTTTGAAAACTCAGCAGTGGCCACAGGACTGGAAAAGATCAGTTTTCATTCCAATCCCAAATAAAGGCAATGCCAAAGAATGCTCAAACTACCACACAGTTGTACTCATCTCACACACTGGCAAAGTAATGCTCAAAATTCTCCAAGCCAGGCTTCCAACAGTACGTGAACTGTTCAAGCTGGATTTAGAAAAGGCAGAGCAACCAGAGATCAAATTGCCAACATCCACTGGATCACAGAAAAAGCAAGAGAGTTCCAGAAAGAAAACATCTACTTCTGCTTTATTGACTACACCAAAGCCTTTGACTGTATGGATCACAACAAACTGTGGAAAATTCTTCAAGAGATGGGAATACCAGAACACCTGACCTACTCCCTGAGAAATCTGTATGCAGGTCAAGAAGCAAGAGTTAGAACTGGACATGGAACAACAGACTGGTTCCAAATCGGGAAAGGAATACGTCAAGGCTGTATATTGTCACCCTGCTTATTTAACTTCTATGCAGAGTACATCATGAGAAATTCTGGGCTGGAAGAAGCACAAGCTGGAATCAAGATTACCGGGAGAAATATCAATAATCTCAGATATGCAGATGACACCACTCTTACGGCACAAAGTGAAAAAAAACAAACTAAAGAACCTCTTGATGAAAGTGAAAGAGGAGAGTGAAAAAGTTGGCTTAAAGTTCAACATTCAGAAAACCAAGATCATGGCATCTTCTCCCATCACTTCATGGCAAATAGATGGGAAACAGTGCAAACAGTGACAGACTTTATTTGGGGGGGCTCCAAAATCACTGCAGATGGTGACTGAAGCCATGAAATTAAAAGATGCTTAATCCTTGGAAGAAAAGTTATGAACAACCTAAACAGCATATTAAAAAGCAGAGATTACTTTGCTGAGCACCAAAGAATTGATGTTTTTGAATTGTAGTATTGGAGAAGATTCTTGAGAGTCCCCTGGACTGCAAGGAGATCCAACCAGTCCATCCTAAAGGAAATCAGTCCTGAAAATTCATTGGAAGGACTGATGTTGAAGCTGAAACTCCAATACTTTGGCCACCTGATGGGAAGAACTGACTCATTTGAAAAGACCCTGATGCTGGGAAAGATTGAAGGTGAAAAGAGAAGGGGACGACAAAGGATGAGATGGTTGGATGGCATCACCGACTCGATGAACATGAGTTTGAGTAAACTCTGGGAGTTGCTGATGGACAGGGAGGCCTGGTGTGCTGCACTCTGTGGGGTCGCAAAGACTCAGACACAACTGAGCAACTGAACTGAACTGAACTGATTCCCAAATCGCACCCAGCCTCCAGGTCAGACATCCTCAGCCCTCCACAGCTCAGCCCACATGCCTTTCCAGCCCGCTCCCACACCATCCTGCTGCATGGACTAAACTCATCACCGAAGTTTCCTGACTATGCACCCATCTCTCCAACTGTCTAAGAGAAACATAGGACACTAATTTACCAAATGATAATTAATTGAAAACAATTTTGTACTAAGCAGATGTATATTACTGAGCCCATTGCATGTTATATTATATTTTAAGACAAAAATGAGATGAAATTCTACATGAGTTGGCAACTTTAAGCTATATCCCTGGATACACCCGGGTTCCCTGTCCTCTATGGTTAGGTGTATCCTGATGAAACTGCCCTTCTAGGATCCATTATTCTCTTTTCAGAAATCTCTGTTCACTAAAATGCTAGTTCCCATACAATTTCTGAAAATGATTCTTTTTTTTTTTTTTAATGATTCTTATTGTATTCAAATGCTTTCTTCTCCAGGCACCCTTCCTGGGTTACCTGAGCTGAGCTCCTCTCTCTCCTGAATTCCCACAATACTGTCTTATCTCCCCTACCCACTCCATGACTCTGCCTTACATTTCAGATGCACACCATATTTTTCCCACCAGACAATGAACTCTTTAGCCTACACACGATGGGGTATGTCACGTGTTTCTAGAAATGCCAAGAAATGTCTCATTCCTCTTTACATAATATATCCAGCATGCCTCCTGCCCATCAGGAGCTAATACCATGCACACATGAGGACTCAGACATCTTCCCCCAACAATTCTAATTTTACAAGGAATAATAAATACATATATCATTTCAAAGACATTTACAGGTCATTTCTGTGTGCTATAAAATATTTCAATTATAAAAGAAGCATTTTGGAACACACACAAATGACCAAGAGAAAGTACTTCATTACGAAGCAGAATTTCCCATTCCTAATTTATATGTCTAGGAACTGTAACCAAACAACTTCGCCCATACTTTAGATGTTAAAAAGATAAAAAGAAGGGCCATCTTTGAACCTGATTTTTCCGGTAGTCCTGCTGCGAATGTCTCAGCACACGGTAGCACAGCCTCAGCATGTACTTATAGGGGGCATATCTTTGATCTCCCAGATCTTCAAGTCTCAACATTGAGCCTTCTCCTGCTTTCTCCTTAAAGGGTGCTTTAAGAATCCCAAATACCTATTAAGAAAACAACAACTATGACTTATTCTGATGAATGGAGGTGCATGTTTAGAATTGTTAAATTTTTTTTATAACAAAAAACGTTGACTCAAAAAGGCTTTTGTAATAGTTGAGTAGAATTAGTGTAAAGTAACGGAGAAGGCAATGGCACCCCACTGCAGTACTCTTGCCTGGAAAATCCCATGGATGGAGGAGCCTGAAGGCTGCAGTCCATGAGGTCGCTAAGAGTCAGACACGACTGAGTGACTTCACTTTCACTTTTCACTTTCATGCATTGGAGAAGGAAATGGCAACCCACTCCAGTGTTCTTGCCTGGAGAATCCCAGGGACGGGGGAGCCTGGTGGGCTGCTGTCTATGGGGTCACACAGAGTCGGACACGACTGAAGCGGCTTAGCAGCAGTACCACCAGTGTAAAATAAAAACATAAAAGAAAGATTTTGGGGGGATATAAGACCAACATATGAAGGGACAGAAAAATACTGCTAAAAGTACTCCCTAAATTAAATGACAAAACAATATTTAAATAAAATGCTTCACTTTGTTTAGAAATTCTATTTTATTAAAATCAAAAAATATTCAGGAAGTGTTCAAATTCCCAAACAAGTCAGACAGAAAAAGAAAAAAATCGTATGATATCACTTACATGCAGAACCTAAAAAAAAATCATACAAGTGAATTTATTTTCAAAACAGAAACAGACTCACAAACTAGAAAATGAACTATGGTTACCAGGTGGAAGATGGGAGGGAGGGCTAAATTGGGAGTTTGGGACCAACACGTATATACTGCTATATTTAAAGTAACCAATAAGGACTTAACGTAAATAAATATTTGGTTAAAAATAATAAAAAATTTAAAGATTTTAAGTTTTACCAAGTTACATGAACATATTCAGATGAACTAAAATATAGGTTGACTTCAATGGGCTTTACAACTACTTCTGTTATTCTCCATAACTTCCTAAAGTCAAAACATTATAAGGAAAATATTTGCTTTTCATCTAAAACTGACATCAAAAACTACCTCCAAATATTGCTTTTAAACCTCTTGGTAAAAGAATTAACTTATTATTTGTATACATAAAGATGTGACCAAATAATAAATGTATCAGCATTCAAAACAAATAAGGAGCCATATGGGCACCTGGTGGTACCCAGTAACTCAGATTCTTCTTGTAAGAAAATTATCAGTTGGGAAGCATTTAAAAAGCATTGAGGAGCATGACTCTTTTAGGCAACAAGACAGCAGGCAGGATCACCTGGAGATGAACTGGCAGGATGGGTATTTATAAAAGAGCACCTAGGCAAAGACATGAGGACTCATACAAGAAAGCAGAATTATCCTCTGTAGTCCATGAAATAAAATATGAATTAAAGTTTCTTCAATAATTCTATATTCACTAAACTGTGAATTTTCTATTTATAATACTGAAGTAAAATGTTTGACATATATTGGTTGAAATAATATTAATAAATCATTCAAGGTTCTAAAAGTCCTTGAAATCAAATGTTTTATACAAAAGAAATGCTAATGTTAGAGAAGACTTTGTCTCATTAGATTTGCAACCTTTATTTGAGAAAAATGTTGATTTTATATATTCTGACAATCAGCTACAGAATATTAATTGATAATGTCTACTGTTTTCCTTTCCCAACTCTACAATAGCATGTATATTAATAACAAATTTTCTTTTTTAAGTATCTTCCTACAGTCCACAATTAAGGCAGAAGACAATTACTTATATAGCAATTAACAGAGTAAAAAGAATGCACGAAGGTAGGCACGTCCAAATGTGCATAGTATTAGGGAGTAAATTAATTTGCTGGCACGTGATGAACAACTTCAGGAAGACATAGCAAAGGAGCATTTCTAGACTTTCAGGGAAAAAACCAGAATACTGTAAAGAGCACTTGTGACCAATGAATAGACTGCCCTACTTTTTGAGGGGAAAATGGGGAAAAAGTAGGAAGCAGATTGAGATGGCAGCTTCCAAGCTCCCCTGGAAATTCTTCTTAGAACATTATTACAGCATGTTTTCTTCAGACAGTTTGACCATGTAGGTTTTTCAGAGGTCTGTGGCAGGCCGTATCCAAGATAGTCCCCAGTGAACCCTGCCTCCTGGAATTACACTCTTATGGAATCCTGTCTTCTTGACTGTGAGCTGGAATTATTGGCTCACTTCTAACTAAGAGAACAAGGTAGAAATGATGAGATGTTACAGTTTCTAAGATTAGGTTACAAAAAGACTATAACCTCCACTTGGAGGCCCTCTCTTCTTCTGTCTTGGATCCCTCACCTCCAAGGAACACAACCTGCCTGGTCTTGAGGCAGCCCTGTGGAGAGGCCCAGGCAAGTGAGCTGGGTAATAAATTCTCCCCTATCTGAGCTTCAAGATGACCACAACCCAGCCAAGACCTTGACTGCAGCCTGTGAAACACCGTGAGCAAGAACTGCCCACCTAAACCACCCCCAGATTCCTTATCCACAAAAAACCTAAGTATCTGCTCGCTTCAGACACTAAGTTTTGGGCTAATTTGTTGTACATCAATAGGTAACTAATACCAGACCTTTCCTGATACTATAATTCAAAAGATAAAATATGAAAATCACCTGTGCCAATATGTTTTGTTCCCTCATTAACTTCTGACGTTCTCGGTTTGGCTTGGTGATAAGCACGTCTAGAACATCTTGTCCATTGTTAGGTACATCAGCAACAAAGAAGATAAGGTCTTCCAGTAACTTTGTTACAAACCTATCATAAAAAGAAAAGGAAATATTATGATGCGCTTAATCTTGGGAATATTTTTAAATAAACACTAAAACATTGAAAAAGTAAAAGTATTTTATAATAAAATCATTTAATAACTAATACAGTAAATATTTACTTAAATCTTTGCAAAGAGCATCCCTTCTTCAGTTCCACCAACCCCTACTCCCACCTCCAACTCTAATCAAGTATTTGCAAAGACAATTATGAAATAAAACCCCATGAGTCCCAAAACCAGAGGTTTGAGAGGATAACACCCATCAGGAGATGCTTTTTCATGACTGACTCACAAAGAAGGGTATTTTGGCTTTATGAGAGAACAGCTAAACTAAATTCTTAAACTCAAATTTGTTCTTCTTATTATCAATTCAACTACATTTTCTAATCTTTAATACATTACAATTTCTCCCTGTACAGAATAGGAAAAACTTACATGACCTGCAAAGAAAGACAAGAGCAAGCCATCATATCTCTAAATTGTTCTAAAAGTATTAACTGATCTATAAAAATCATAACACCCTAAAATCATATACTCATGTTTACCTTTAATTGTACATTTTGGCAATTTTTTTTAACTATTACCTGAACATTAGTGGTATCTGGCACCTAAAGTGTCTGGAGAGCCCTTCCGCCCTTAGCTTTCTTCTTCCTCCTTCCTGCGTTTTATCATTTTCTGTGTGACTGTTTTTTGTAAAATTCATACAGGCACTACACCACCAGGGAACTACATCATATATGAATTTTTTAATACCACAAAAACTATCCAACAAATATTTAAGTAAACTTTATCCACGAAGATGCCATATATATACATGATAGAATGCTACTCAGACAGAAGAGAAGGAAATAGTATCATCTGCAGCAACATGGATGGACCTAGAGATTATCATTACTAAGCGAAGTTCAAGTCAGACAAAAAAAGACAAATACCATATGATATCATTTGTGTGTGGAACCTAAAATATGACACAAATGAATTTATTTACAATGTTTTCACATTTAACAGAAACACAGACATGGAAAACAAACTTATGATTACAAAAGCAGGCACAAGGTGGAGGAAGAATAAATTAGGAGTTTGAGATTAGCAGATAAAAACTACCATATATAAAACAGATAAACAACAAGGTCCTGCTGTATAGCACAGGGAACTATATTCAACATTCTATAATAAACCATAAAGAAAAAGAATATGTATATTTATATGTAACTGAATCACTTTACACTAGAATCTAACACAACACTGTAAATCAACTATATTTCAATAAATAAGTGCTATCCATATATATCAGCATAATTATTCACTGTTATTAGTACGATCAATCAATATCACATCAACAAAAAAACTACAATTTAAGAGATTCAGCGACCCTAGAAAAGTGTGGAATGTATTCAGTTATGAAGCACCTTGATCTTACCTCCAGATTCAACTCCTGCAAGGGAGTGGAGCCAAGTGGATACACCTATAATCCAGAATTTAGCCACCACATCCAAATTCAACACACCTCCAAGGTTCATAAACTTACTCCAAATTCCAGAGATATTATGTTTTCTTGTGTGCCTATTTTAAATTTTAACCCAATCTGTTTCGACAAAATGTCTTAGGAATAGGATTCACTGACATAACTTCTAGGGGCAACCACAGAAATGTAAAACATGATTTCTACACATTAAAATGTGGTGCGAATTTCTTTCGAAATTGTGACTCAACATCTTCTAAATTATTCTGTTGTCCTTAACAGAAATAATAAAATATTTATTCTGAGCTCAGACTTCTTTAGCAAACTAGAATTGAGTTGAGCCTCAAGGGCTCAATCTACAAGTCCAGTCCGAGCATAAATATATCTGCATTTTCTTTTTCGAAGTATTGGGGTTTTTTCTTTTCCTCTTGCTGGTTAGAGGATATTGGATTCACGTGTTTAGTTATCTAAGGAAGTACAACTCTGGGAGCAGCTACAAACGCCTCTGCCTCACACTCTTCCAGACGGCTTGCAAATTAATGATGGTGGAGATGCAGATGCAGAGAGTCATCTTGTGGACACAGCAGAGGAAGGAGAGGGCAGGACAAACTGAGAAGGCAGCTTTGACATATATACACTACCATATGTAAAACAGAGAGAGTGGGAAGTTGCTATATAACACAGGGAGCCCTGCCTGGTGCTCTGTGATGACCTAGAGGGGTAGGATGGGGGGCTGGGAGGGAAGCTCACGAGGAAGGGGGATATATATACATAGTTATGACTGATTCTCAATGTTGTACAGCAGAGACCAACACAATATTGTAAAGCAATTATCTTCCAATTAAAAATAAATTAAAAACTGGTGATAGCTAATGGAATGATGATGAAGAAAATTAACAGTCTTGACTGAGAATGACTATACATTAACCTTATTTGCAGAGCCCACCTCCCCTAATGATGAGGCAATGATAGTCAAGAAAATGAGTCTTCTCTTTTGACCTCCAAAACTGTTGAAACCTTATTTTTGTCTTTTCACCTCAAGCATCCTATCTGTGGCAAGTAAAACTGATTTTTTCAGTTTAGACCAAATTACAATTCTATACTGGGAGATGGAAAGTGAAGTTGCTCAGTTGTATTTGACTCTTTGTGACCCCGTGGACTGTAGCCTACCAGGCTCCTCCATCCATGGGATTTTCCAGGCAAGAGTATGGAGTGGGTTGCCATTTCTTTCTCCAGGAGATCTTCCCAACCCAGGGATTGAAACCAGGTCTCCCACATTGTAGGCAGAAGCTTTACTGTCTGAGCCACCAGGGAGATGGGTAGGTCCTTTAATCATTCAAACTTATTAATTTCCTTTTACTAAAAACTTTCTGTGTGAATTTTTTATCATATGCAGCCATGATAAACAAAACATATATTTTAAAAAGACATACCTAAAACATAACAAAGAACACAGTCAACCATGAATGAAATAAAAAGACAGTGATGAGCAAGGATAATATTCAGTACTAGCAAGACAATGGGGACTGAAAGCATATGGCAGGGAACTAAACTAAAGATACAAAAGCAGAGACTAAAGCAAGGTGTCTCTATCTCTTAAAGGAAAGCCTAAAAGTATTGTGACCCCTGTTCCAGTCCTGGCTGTGCAGTGAGTGATAAGAGGAAAGAGAGGAAGCACATAGACAGAATTGGACTCAACCACCTTTAATCTCCATGGCTAAAGCCTCAAATTACCAGAGGACATGAATTCTCAGCCCTCAATATCAGACCTGGCTCTGGACTTGTTGAGATGAGCCAGGTGGAAGTAACCATAAAACTAATGAAGAAGATGAGACAATGCAGAGAGAGAATAAGAAAAAAATTTCCACTCAAGAACCTGCATATTCAAATTTCAAAGCACAAGAGAAAAACTGAGATTAAGAAAGCCATCCATCATACTGAAAAACCAGGAGGCCACTTCCTTACCAAAAAAAAATGCAAGTAACAGTACAATTTCAAAATAACTTTTAAATCAGTGTGTTTCCAATCCTCAAAGAGTTAAGAAAACAATTATATACCAAAAAGAGGGCAGATACAAATGAAGAAAATGTGGCTATGCAAAAGAACCAATAGAAATCTGAGAAACAAAATTATAACCATTTAAATAAAAATATAATTCATGAAGGTAAAATACTATACACACATTCTAGAAAATGTGGTGACTTATATACAGTATCAAAAAAATCAATCTAAGAAACAGGACAGATTTCAAAAGTCAAGTTATAAAAGGAAAGTTAAGACATAAGGCAGATGAATTAAGAGGATTCAACACACATCTGAAAGGAGTTCCAGAAGAGAGGTAAGAGGAAAAGATAAATATCTGAAGGAAAATGGCTGAAAATTTTCCAGAATTGAAGAAAACTATAAGTATTCTGATTAAAAGTATACCTAAGTGTCAAATGGGAAAAATAAAAATAAAAATTACTTGTAAACACATGGTAGTGAAACTTTAGGACATAAAAGACAAAACAAAAAAATCTACAAAACCATCAGCAAGTAAATAAATATGCCAATAAAGAATTCTTAACAGCAACAAACTACAACAGAAAATAATTGTTATAACTTTAAAATACTAAAGAAAAAGAACTGTCAAGCTGGCATTTCATACATAAAGTATCAGTTTAAAAAGGAGGTAAAATGAAGACATCCCCATATAAAGATTAATAAGATTTATAACCTCATTGAATAGACTAAAGAAAAAATTTCAGCAAAAAGAAAAGTGAACCCAGAGAGGAGTGAAATGCAAGAAATAAAAGCAAGTAGAACAAAAGGTAAAATACATTAAGAAATATAATTAATAACTGAAAAATAATTTTAGGAACTAAACTTTCAGAAAAAAGTGATACATCATAATTTAGATGACATAAGTAATTTAAAGAATAAACTCAGAACTATGCATCTAGACAACTAGTCCACCCCCCGCCAAAAAAAGATGGGAAGTAGAATAGCAGAGAATAATCAAAGCATTCTGAAGTATTTTTCTCCCATGAGAGAAATAAATATTTTCAAGTTGTGTAAAAAAGAATATATAGCTGAAATGTATGATAAGACTATATGGGCACTTGCAAAAGAATAGGAACAGGATCTGTAGCTTCTAAACCAGAAGTAAAAATAGGGAGAAAATACAAACTTAACCACTCTAACAGAAAGGAAGAAAGAAGAAGAGGGAAAAGAAAAACAGCTATACAGGAGAAAGAAAATAACAAAATATGATACCCATTGGTATTCAAATAAGTCCAACACATTATTTAACAAATCAAGGTAATTAAACTTTAGTGAATTCAAATAGACTATCAGATTATATTTTTAAAATCCAGCTCCTGCCTGCTCACAAGACATTAACAAAGCAAAATGACTGGCAGATCTGAAACAAATGGATATTGAAAAAGGCATCTACCCGAACACTAAACAAAGGTTAGCTGGTGTCAAGACAGGAATATCAAGCAAGTAAAATTCAAAGGGAAATGACACTGCTCTAGGAAAATATTAACTCTGTATCGGAAGGACATCTGATCTGGTGATCACACGTTGGATGGCCCCTGCTCTAGATTCTGAGCTCCCGTCTCAGGGAACTGGAACCAATACACAAGCCCGTAAATTGCATGAAGATGTGAATAGAGTCTGTGCTGTTCATGGCTGCATCACTACCGTGTGTAAACTGTCCTAAGAATAGTACACAATTTTAACAAACAAGGAAATCCTGTCACATATGACAATATGAGTGAACCTGTTTTGTGAAATAAACCAGTCACAGAAGGACAAGCACTGCATGATTCCACTCACATGAGGAGTGACTGCTTCCTTAAACCTTGTTCCTTACTGTCAAACTATGTTTCAAAATGCTTATATCAATTATCTCCTGGAAAGCAAGGAGATCAAACCAGTCAATCCTAAAGGAAATCAGTCGTAAATATTCATCAGGAGGACTGATGCTGAAAGCTTCCAACACTTTGGCCACCTGATGTAAAGAACTGACTCACTGGAAAGGATCCTGATGCTGGGAAAGATTGAAGGCATGAGGAGAAGGGGATGACAGAGGATGAGATGGTTGGATGGCATCACCGACATGATGGACGTGAGTTTGAGCAAGCTCTGGGAGTTGGTAATGGACAAGGATGCCTGGCATGCCACAGTCCATGGGTTCGCAGAGTTGGACACGACTGAGCGACTGAACTGAACTGATACCAATTATCATTTCACCAGCTGTTCATGAGAATTTCAGTGTGTGAATGCCTGGGAAATTGGTAATTTCTTATTTTTCTTATTCAAACTGAAAGGTATGTAGCAGACCATGAATTGGAGATATACAGAGAATGCTTACGCTCTGGTGTGTTGGAAATCTATGGACTTTAAAAACACACATGATTAAATCCCCCACTTACAGTGTGACCTTACTACACACATGATTAAATCCCCCACTTATAGTGTGACCTTACCTGATTGGCTTAAACTTTCAATTATCCTTTATGCAGAATGGGAATAATGCCCATATCAAGGCTGTTGGAAGGACTAGAGAAATATATTTACAGTGCCTAACACACTGTGGGGGATGCAATGACTGATGGCTATCAGTATCACTTTTTCTTACTCATTTCCAAAATGGAATGAGTGGAGGAATCAAGATCCAGTTTCTTCGAGTATCTTTGAGCGAGTTACAAGGGCAGAAAGCTACACTCTTGCAGACTGTTTGCTGGTATTATATAACATGTTTGCTTTGTGGGACTTGAACAGAGAAATGTATCTTGAATAAGTAAGAACAAAAAAGCCTAAAACTTTTATAGGGCCTTTAAAACTCCAAACCCAAATACCAAATCAAGTGCATGAAAAGGCATCTCTTATGAAACATTTAAAAGAAAAGGTCATGAATCTGGGTCCTCCCCATGCACCAGCCCCAAGCATCCTGCATCCTGGCGATTCGTTTCTTACATGATAGTATACATGTTTCAATGCCATTCTCCCATCTCATCCCACCCTCTCCCTCTCCCCTAGAGTCCAAAAGTTCACTCTATAGATCTGAGTCTCTTTTGCTGTCTCGCATACAGGGTCATCATCCCCATCTTTCTAAATTCCATATATATGTGTTAGTATACTGTATTGGTGTTTTTCTTTCTGGCTTACTTCACTCTGTATAATCGGCTCCAGTTCCATCCATCTCCTTAGAACTGATTCAAATGTATTCTTTTTAATGGCTGAGTAATTTGTGTATATGTACCACAGCTTTCTTATCCATTCATCTGCTGATGGACATCTAGGTTGTTTCCATGTTCTGGCTATTATAAACAGTGCTGCGATGAACATTGGGGTACATGTGTCTCTTTCAATTCTGGTTTCCTCGGTGTGTATGCC
>SJYQ01001688.1:580666-614634 GCA_006410935.1 Redunca redunca
AAAAGAACAACTATGTTAATCTACTCATAAAAGAGGTACGATTTTTTACACTTGTTTTTCACTTATACTTGCTCTCTTGCTGTCACAAAAATTATATTAAATTTATGGTTTTAATTCCTTACCAACCAGCAAAATTATTCAAAGGGACATTATTGTTTAACCTGTTTGTTTGTGTTTTTTTTTTTACCTGGGAACCAGGCAGTCCGCTCTCTGAAGAGTCGTGGCATCCAGTTCGAAAAGCGAGGCAATGTCATTTCCATGAGGGACTGAGACCAAAGTGTACATGATCTTCTCCCCTGCCTGGCGTTTCTTCTTTGAAGCTGGAAGATCTCCATCTCTCTGCTGAGGTGGTAGAATGTTTTTACTTTTATTAGGTTTCGTACTAAATTGGGAGAGAAGTTTAAATTTGCAAGTATTTCTTCATTGGATTATAGTGATGCCTAGTTCACACACTCGAGGACTTCATCTGGGTAAATTATCAAAGCAGCAACAGTCAAAATAGTTATGGCCCTTCCCTGATAGTAAACCTATCTTCACAGTAGTAATTTTGAGCATTCCACATATGGAATTTAGAAAGATGGTAACAATAACCCTGTATGCGAGACAGAAAAAAAGACACAGATGTATAGAACAGTCTTTTGGACTCTGTGGGAGAGGGTGGGATGATTAGGGGAATGGCATGGAAACATGTATAATATCATATAAGAAACGAATCACCAGTCCAGGTTCGATACAGGATCCTTGGGGCTGATGCACTGGGATAACCTGGAGGGATGGTACAGGGAGGGAGATGGGAGGGGGGTTCAGGATGGGGAACACGTGTACGCCGGTGACGGCTTCATGTTGATGTGTGCAAGAACCAATACAATATTGTAAAGTAATCAGCCTCCAATTAAAATAAATAAATTTTAATTTTTTTAAAAAAGTTACAAAAAATAAATCAAACACAGAGGGACTTCCCTAGTGGTCCAGAGGTTAAGAATCCTCCTTCCAATGTAGATGATGTGGATTTCAATCCCTGGTCTGGAAACTAAGACTCCACATGCCTGAGGGCAACTAAACACACGCACTGCACTGACTGAGCGTGAAAACTCTAGAGCCCCTGCTCCACAACTAGAGAAAACCTACACACCACAACGAAGACTCGGCTCAGCCAAACGAAACAAACAAAAACACAAAGAAACAGTGGGCTGAACCATCCAGATTTCATAAACTGGAAGCTGGAAGCATCTCAAAGTTCCGGCCTAAGCCCTGAAACACCACTGGGATATTAACTTGGAATGAAGGGGAATCAACAGCAGGACTGCCATTCAGTTCACTGGCTATTCTATAAGATCCCAGAAGATACTATAATATCAAGTAAAGTGAAGTCAAATGGAATAGAAGCCTTTATGATGAAACTCTGCCAATATTTCCACTACATCCCTACCATTTTAAGCAGAGAGCAACACAAGACTGATGATTATGAATTTTCTCTTGAACTTCCCCAAGTTCCTATGTCCCATGGAAGGATCTGATGTATAAGAAAACCAAAACAGAATACAGCAATTATAATATAAGCTTGGTAATACTTCTACATATTTATTAAATCAATTAAATTTGAATATAAGAGAGGACGGCTGTCACTGTACCATCAAAGGAAGTTGAAAGAAAATAGAGGAGGGAAGGGATGCTCGAAGGTAAATGAGAGCAGTTCATATCCAAAGACAAGCTTTGCTTTCAAGGTCGCCATGGCAATGTAATATTACACCTGATCATTCCAAAATGTTCACTTAAAGCACCATCCCAAGGCTGTGAGCATCATTTTCCTTGGATCAGAAGTGAAATCGACAAAGTGAAATCGCTCATTCCTGTCCGACTCTTTGCGACCCCATGGACTGTAGCCCACCAGGCTCCTCTGTCCATGGGATTCTCCAGGCAAGAAGACTGAAGTGGGTTGCCATTTCCTTCTCCAGAGGATCTTCCCAACCCAGGGATCAAACCCAGGTCTCCCACATTGCAGGCAGATGCTTTAACATCTGAGCCACCAAAAATCCTTGCCATTTCTTGCTGGTGTCTTCTGTAAGTGGTACACAAATTGGCAGCACAACTGACCTACAAATGGGCAGAGGAACTGCAAGGGTCCGAAGTAGAAGCAGGATTGCTCTCTGCTAAATCTCACACAGCCTAGCAGTCCCTGGTAGCTCTTGGCATCTTTCACTTACAGGCCCTCCACAAAGACCCAAGTTCAAACTTAAATGAAGATAGGAGTCTGGCAAACTCTCCCCAGGTAGTTTAATCCCCGTAACAGTTGTTTCTTATCAGTAAGTATGAACTATGTTTATTCATCAGAAAAAAGGTAACTTACTACACATTAGAAGGAAGTATAGGGAAATAGAAAAGAAGGAAATGCAAAAACAGTAAGCAAATTACACTTGTGAATTTACACAAAGCTTCTCAGGGTACCCAAACCATTCCTTGGTTGTTCTTGCTAATCTTACAACAAAAATTTAAGAAAGAGGAAGAACATTATTTCATTTAAACAAAGAGATGAGTGCAGTTACCTGCAGGAGATGAAAGATGAGGGAAGGAGAGAAAGAAAAGAGGATGGAGAGGGGGAGGACCAGAGGAGAAACAGGGGGAGGAAAGAGAAAGGAGAGGAGAAAGAAAGGAACGTGATGCGGAGGAGGGAACAAAAAGGGGGAAAGGAGAGGGGAGCAGTGAGAGCAGCAGGAATGCTCAACTCCAGATTTAACTAGCCATCTCCATCCATATCAGCCAAAGCCAGAGGCCTGGTCTGCAGCCCTTAGGCACTGAGTGAGTCACTCCTCAAAGAACAGGCATAAACGCAGTGGCTAACAACCCTCTTTAAGGTTTCTGAAAAAATTCTCATGGGTCAGAAGACCCAATTCACAGTCATCTGCATTGAGGGCATGGAAATCTATGAACTGAAAACAAGTCTTTGAAGGGCAAAACACCATCCCATCTTGAGAGAAAACCTAAATGTCTTTAAATAACCCAATAAAATTGCCTTGCCAGACAAGTTAGGAAAGAAGGCAGCCTGGGAAACATTATAGCTTAGGCTCATGGAATCTCAGGCTTGGAAAAGATCTTCATAGATCATCTGTGAGCTAAAAAGACTTCTTCCCAAATAAATCTCTGGCAGCAGCTAGTCAAGTGAAATTCTATTACTTAAAATATGTTCCTTTGCATCATGAAAACACTGGTCTTTAATTATTCCCTACTGAAATTTAGGCAGCCTTTGTGCCTTTGTGGAAAATTCTGAAAGAGATGGGAATACCAGACCACCTGACCTGCCTCTTGAGAAATCTGTATGCAGGTCAGGAAGCAACAGTTAGAACTGGACATGGAACATATTGTCACCCTGCTTATTTAACTTATATGCAGAGTACATCATGAGAAACGCTGGACTGGAAGAAACACAAGCTGGAATCAAGATTGCTGGGAGAAATATCAATAACCTCAGATATGCAGATGACACCACCCTTATGACAGAAAGTGAAGAGAAACTAAAAAGCCTCTTGATGAAAGTGAAAGTGGAGAGTGAAAAAGTTGGCTTAAAGCTCAACATTCAGAAAACAAAGATCATGGCATCTGGTCCCATCACTTCATGGGAAATAAATGGGGAAACAGTAGAAACAGTGTCAGACTTTATTTTGGGGGGTCTAAAATCACTGCAGATGGTAACACAGCCATGAAATTAAAAGACACTTGCTCCTTGGAAGAAAAGCTATGACAAACCTAGATAGCATANATTCAAAAGCAGAGACATTACTTTGCCGACTAAGGTCCGTCTAGTCAAGGCTATGGTTTCTCCTGTGGTCATGTAAGGATGTGAGAGTTGGACTGCAAAGAAGGCTGAGGGCTGAAGAATTGATGCTTTTGAACTGTGGTGTTGGAGAAGACTCTTGAGAGTCCCTTGGACTGCAAGGAGATCCAACCAGTCCATTCTGAAGGAGATCAGTCCTGGGATTTCTTTGGAAGGAATGATGCTAAAGCTGAAACTCCAGTACTTTGGCCACCTCATGCGAAGAGTTGACTCATTGGAAAAGACTCTGATACTGGGAGGGATTGGGGGCAGGAGGAGAAGGGGACGACCCAGGATGAGATGGCTGGATGGCATCACTGACTCGATGGACGTGAGTTTGAGTGAACTCCGGGAGATGGTGATGGACAGGGAGGCCTGGTGTGCTGTGATTCATGGGGTGGCAAAGAGCTGGACACGACTGAGCGACTGAACTGAACTGAACTGAACTGCGCCTTTGTACAGTTTCATTTATTTCCTGTATTTCAACTCTCACAGACAGTTGAGGGAAAGAGTCTAAAGAAAGAAAAATAGTTGGAATGAGAAGGTAAAAATAAGGGAAGGAATGGGAAATGTGGACACTAGAAGCAAAACAGGAATGTGCGAGAAAAATATGACACCAAAAGCACTTTCAACGAAAAATAATGATCAATAATCAAGCTTCCATGAAAACAAATTTCTCCTGCTCTGTTAAAGACACAGTCAAAAGAATAAGAAGAGAAACCACAGACTGGGAGAAAATACTTGCAAAAGACATATTTAATAAAGGACTGGTACCTAAAATATACAAAGAACTCTTCTTAAAATTCAATAATATGAAAACAATTAATCGAATTTTAAAAGGGCAAAACACCTGAACAGATACCTCACCAAAGATGACATACAGGTGGTAAATGCATATATGAAAAGATGATTAATATCAAATGTCATTAGGGAATAGCAAATTCTCTAATTAGATCTCACTTGCAGCAATGATATACCACATACACCTACTGAATGGCCGAAATCCAAAACACTGACAACACCAAAGGCTGACAAGGATGTGGAACAACATGAACTTTCATTCATCACTGGTGGGAATGCAAAATGGTACAGTCACTTTGGAAGACATTTCAGTGGTTTTACACAAAACGAAACACGCTATACTATATGATTAAGCAATCATGTTCCTTGTTATTTACCCGTAGAAGCTGAAAAGCTATGTCCACACAAAACTTGCATCACAGCTTTATTCATACCTACCAAAACATAAAAGCAAACAAAATACCTTTCAGTAGGTGAGTGAATAATAAACTGTGGGACATTCAAACAAGAAAATGTTATTCAGCACTAAAAAGAAATGAACTGTCAAGCCATGAAAAGACATGAAGAAACCTTAAAGGCATAGTTAAAATGAAAAAAGCCAATGTGAAAAAGCTACATACTGTGTGACTTCAAATATACAGCAGTATGATATTCTGGAAAAAGCAAAACTATTGCACAGTAAAAAGATCAGGACTTCCCTGGTCGCTCAGACGGTAAAGCCTCTGTCTACAATGCGAGAGACCCGGGTTCTATCCCTGGGTTGGGAAGATCCCCTGGAGAAGGAAATGGCAATCCACTCTGGTACTATTGCCTGGAAAATCCCATGGACAGAGGAGCCTGGCAAGTTGCAGTCTATGGGGTTGCAAAGAGTCAGACACGACTGAGCGACTTGACTTGACTTCACTTCACTTCAAAAAGATCAGTGGCTGCCAGGGATGGGAGGGGAATGAGTAGGAAAAACACAGAGGGTTTTTAAAGCAATGTAACTATTCTGTATAATATTTTTATGGTGGATACATGTCATTATACTTTAATCAAAGAGATAGAAAGTTCTACACCAAGAGTGAACCCTAACATAAACTATGGACTTTGGGTGATAATGATGTGCCAAGGTAGGTTAACCAGTGGAATAAATATACCACTCTGGTAAAGGATGCTCATAGTAGGGGACCCTGTACTTTTGTGCAGGCAGCGGTGTACTGGAACCGTCTGTATCTTCCACTGAATTTTGCTATGCATCTAAAATGCTCTTTAAAAATGCCTGTTTAAAAAAAAAAACAAAAAAACCAATCTGTGTGTGCCACAACTATAGAGCCTATCCTCTAGAGCCCGGAAGCTGCAACTACTGAAGCCCGTTCACCCAGAGCCCATGCTCCGCAACCAGAGAAGCCACAGCAGTGAGAAGCCTGCACACCGCAACCAGAGAGGAACCCAGCTCACTGAAACCAGAGAAAAGCCCGCACAGCAATGAAGACCCAGGACAAGCAAAGATAAATAGATAAATAAACCTATTAAAAGTACACAGTCTGAGAGGAAATATTAGTAAGCTATATATCTGATAAGGGACTTGTATCCAGCATATGAAAAGAACATTTACAACTCAACAGTTGCAAAGACAAATAACCCAATTAAAAATTGAACAAATGATGAGACCAAACATTTCTCCACAGAAAAATGGCCAAGAAATACTTGCAAAAGTGCTCAGTCTCATTACTAAATAGGAAAATGCTTTAGGATGGTTATAATCAAAGTACAGACAATAGCAAGTGTTAGGATGTGGAGAGACTGTAACACTCAGGCTCTCCCCATATTGCTGAGGAACACACAATGGTGCAGCCACTTAGGAAGAGTTTGGTAGTTCTTCAAAATATTAAACATATAACCAGCAATCCTAGGCTTCCCAGGTGGCGCTAGTGGTAAAGAACCTGCCTGCCAGGGCAGGAGATGTAAGAGACATGGACTCAACCCCTGCGTTGGAAAGATCCCCTGGAAGAGGGCATGGCAACCCACTCCGGTATTCTTGCCTGGAGCAGCCCATGGACAGAGGAGCCTGGCAGGCTACAGTCCAAGGGTCGCACAGAGGCGGACATGACTGAAGAGGCTTAGCACAGATGCAACCAGCAAGTCTAACCCTAGGTATCTACCCAAGAGAAATGAAAGTATATGACCATGCAAAACCTTGCACATGAATGGTCATAACAGCTTCATTTATAATAGCTGAAAAGCAGAAATAAGCCAAAAGTCCATCAAATGAGAACAAAATATGGTACATGCACCAAATGGAATATTATTTGCCATGAAAAGGAATGACATACAGATACATGCTACATGTATGCACTTTGAAATCATTATGTTACGTGAGAGAAGCCAGACACTTAAAAGGCCATTTATTGTATAATTCCATATACGAAATATTCAGAAAAGGCAAATTCATAGAGACAGTAGATTTGGGTTGATAGGGGCTGCTAATGGATATAGACTTTCTTTGGGGGAGGGTGATAAACAAAATGTTCTAAAATTAGATAGTGGTTACAGATTCACAACACTACCTTCTAAACAGGAGAATTCTTATGGTATGTGAATAACACCTTAGTAAAATCTGCCTGCAATGCAGGAGTCCTGGGTTAGATTCCTGGGTTCGATTCCTGGGTCAAGAAGATCCCCTGGAGAAGGAAATGGCAATCCACTCCAGTATCCTTGCCTGGAAAATCCCATGGACAGAGGAGCCTGACGGGCCATAGTCCATGGGGTCACAAGAGTTGGACATGACTTAGCAACTAAACCACCACCAAAGCTGTTGAAGGAAGAAAGGAAAGGAAAGAGCAGGAAGGGAGGGAAGATGGAAGAGACAGGGAGGTAGAGGAGGAGGAAGGGAGAAAGGGAGGGAAGAATAAAAAAACCAACTAACCAACTCAAAAGTACACTGTTTCATTATCTCTGCCATCCAACTCAACATGAAAACCCAGATATTATAGTAAGATATGGATGAAGGAAGTAGCCTTCCCTGGCGGCTCTGAAATGTACTGGTGACACAGGAATCACACTTCTGTCCGCTTCCAAGTAATTGAGTCAAGGTCTCAAGAAGATCTACACAATCCTTTTATACAGGGCCCAGTAGAATGTACCATGTGCAACCAGGAACTCCTTCTCAATAGTAAAAATGGTGGTGACATCCGATATTGAAGATAAAAATCACTATGATGAAGAAGGTAGAGAAAGAGGAATGGGGAGATTTAAGAAGAGAAAATGCTAATTCTAAAAGGAAAAAAGGAAATTCTTTTTTTATTATAACATGAAAACTTGGGGAGAAATAGATCAGGAGAGTTACAATCACAAAGAAATATTATAAAAGAGATCTTTTTGGATTTGGCAATGCTATTGCAGCCAAAAGAAAGAACCACCAACATAATGAGTGTTATTAATACACACAAGGGAAGACTGCCTCAGAGTGGAAGAATGCAAAAATAATGGATGAGATCAGGCAGTTGTACGAAAAAAAACCCGAAGGATTTTTGAGACAAATGGCTTAAATGTAGTATCAAAAAGGCACAATTAAAACACAATTTTAGCTAAGGAAAATAAAATCTAATCAATTATATTGAGCCATATTTGAAGAAAGATTTCCCTGGTAGCTCAGATGGTAAAGAATCCACCTGCAGTGCAGGAGACCCAGGTTTGATCCCTGTGCTGGGAAGATCCCCTGGAGGCGGAAATGGCAACCCACTCCAGAATTCTTGCCTGGAGAATTCCACAGACAGGGGAGCCTGGTGGGTTAGAGTCCACAGCATTGCAAAAAGTCAGCCATGTCTGAGCAATGAACTTTCACACACTTCACTTTCATATTTGAAGAAATGTTTTATTAACAGAAGATAAGCATGTACCCTAAATATTGGAGAGTCAGTGAACAAGTATTTGACAATTTCTCTCACTGTAGGCCAGGGTAGATGCAACAAATTAGTATTCCAGTCTTCCTGGAGGCATTCCATATCTCTGAAAGGTATCTGTGTCATCTGCACATCAATCTTCTCATCATAATTTAGCTTTTGATGGAGACGTTCCTTCAGGGAAAATGCACTAACTGTCCCAAGGCTTCATGTCTACTTAGCAACTGAGAGGGCTTCCCCAGTAGCTCAGTGGTAAAGAATCTGCCTGCAGTGCAGGGGACGCAGGTTCAAGCCCTGCATTGGGAAGATCCCCCAGAGCAGGAAACTGCAACCCACTCCAGTATTCTTGCCAGAAAAACCCCATGGACAGAAGAGCCTGGTGGGCTCCAGTCTATAGGGTCGCAAAGAGTCGGATATGAATAAGCAGCTGAGCACAAGCACAGGGAGCTGAGAGAGGCCATTGTGATTATACATCAGTCATTTGTGAATTCATTTAGTGGAGTCAATCCTCCTGTCTACACTCTCCCTTTTCCTCTTTTGAAAAGCTAATAAAATGAATTTTCTGGACATATAAAGGGAGAGCAGGTCCAGGTTCCTAGAGACTGCCCTCCTACTGAAATGGAGCAAGGACGCTATGGTCCGTGTCCCCCATGTCCTCAGCCTGCCTTTTGTCCATGGAAAAACTTTAGCCAAAGAATAGGTTTAATCACCGAAGTGAGAACATGCAGAAACAAAGGAAACCAGTCAAAGGAGACCAAATAATAATAGTTTAGCCATTAAGCAGAGTCAAGGACCTTTAGTTCCTCCTCAAGGGCTATAGATAATATTCTGAGCCATAGTCTGTGAGCTGTTTTGCAGGTACTGAAACTCACACAGAGTGGAAGAAGTCAACTACAGGATGACCACACTGTAGCCATGATGTAAGCTGCCACAATTCAGAGAACTGGCCTCAAAGAAATGGGAACAAAGCAACCTTGGAAATGAAGATCAACTGTACTTAAAACAATGAAGATGATACTGATCAGACCACCAATAACCGATTTCAAGATGACTGTCGGGACTGACTGTGCTGTTTCTGCATGTAGCCCCCTCCCTCTGTCTATAAAAGCTCTTGCCTCCAGACTGTTGAGGCGGGGAGGGGAGGGGGACAGCGTGGGGAGTAGGGAGGAGCTGGCTTTGGACAGGCATGTGTCCTCTCCCCCTATCCCTCACCAGTTGCCAACCTCCGAAATAAAGCAGTTTCTACCAACCTGGCCTCTTTAGCAGCTTCTGAGCAATGAGCAGCTGAACCCCACTTTCTATTATATCCCACTTGGTAATATTTCCCTGTGGAATCCTGATAAGAGTGATCAGAGACCTCTCTAGTTTGACACTCTTACAGTGAACAATAAAAACCCTCACCATACAGAAACCTCACTTATTAGGGCTAACTAAAAGCTCACTTTAAATTACTCATACTATTTAAGACCTGTGGTTTAACTTTAATTACACAGGATAAATGGAATGTATATTGTACCCCCAAATCATCTGCTGAGGTCTTTGGGGATAAAAAGCTTTACTGAATAGATAAGTTCCATTTATAAAAGCATAACAATTATTTATTTGGGAATAGGAGCTTCTAACACACTTAGAAGTTTTTTAAAACAGTGCTGCAGTTTAAACCTTTTTGCTATTAATCTCTTGTACTCTGTTAATTTGCTTAACAACTGTCATAAGCAGTCTGACAGCAAACTTCAAGCTAGCTCTTTGAAATTTTTTAAACGATGAAATGTGAATAATGAGTTATAAGTATACAATTTCTAAATGAATAGATTGAGTTTCAATATACAAGAAAATTAATGCTTTATTTCCATAATACAAAAACAGTTTTGTTCAAAATTGTGTGCTTGTGGCTTTTGTTTATAAACCCACATCTCTTTTAAAGGGAAAAAAAAAAAGACCCCAAACACTAGTTCCCTACTGAGAATTACAGAAGCACACTTCTCTCCCTCTTTGCATCATGAAAATACATTACGGTACAACAGAGCTTAAACAGGTTTTAAATTTAACATCAGCTCGTTCTCCCAAACTCTCTCAATTTAGGGCATGCAGGGCCTCAGAATGTTAACCTAGTCTGCTGGGCTTTTAGAAAACTAGCATTTGCACTTGGAAGGAAAGGCACACTGTCTCTCAGACTATATAAGTCGAAAATCCCGTATAGGAAGCCAGAGAAGATACTAATGGCTCGTTGGCTTCTCCAGCTCCCGGGGGCCCTGCCGTAGCTTCACAGCAGACAGCCTCCTGTAACACCTTCTCTGTTGACTCATTTGTGAGTCATCGAATTTTTAGCAGAGACATCACGTAGGGATTCTGCTGTGAGGAGCCAGAGACATTCGGTAAGAAATAATGTATGCGTTTTCAGGGCTGATTCAGACCTGTGCGCAGCCACTGCAGCCTAAGATGTGCAGGCATCTGTGTCTTGGTCCAGACCCTCTGGGGCTCTCATTGCAGACTTTATGTAACAGACACAACCCTGCCAGTTAAAGCTGCAAACACTGCTTCTCTTGCCAGGGTTCCTTCACAGTCAAGTGCTCTCAAATGAATTCCTAATATGACCCCTTTTTTCTTTCTTTTCCTTATCATCTTACCACTAATGAAAATATAGTAAAACTCAAAGAACTGAGGGGGGGGTCTTCTTTCAGAATCTGTCCCCCCAAAGAAAAAATCTATAAAATAGAAGTTTCAAGTTTATTTCAGCAAAGTTTCATGCTTCCTAAAACATTTCTGTTTCATGTATGTTTTTGATGGTTCTCAAAGGAAGACAATCTGGCTCCTAGGGGATATTTGGTCATTTACAGAAATACTTTAAGTTGCCACACTTACGTGAGGGGAGAACAGGGAGACCACTCCTGGAATCTAGTAAGAAGAGTCCATAGACGCTGCTAAAAATCCTACAATGCATAGGACAGCCCCTACACCAAAGAATGATCGAACCCAAATATCAATATATCAGGATTTCTGGGGTTGAGAATCCCCAGCACAGACAAAAGACATTCCCTCAAAAAATCAGATCACATTCCACAGAAATAAAGTAAGTGAAAATGAGTGGTGTTATCCTCCAAAAAGTCCTCTTCAAAGAGCCATCTGAAAAGATGCAGGCTTTCACCGAGAAAAAAAAACTAATGACTGTCAGGTTCCCAGCTGGGCTGGATACAGTTCCAATATTTACAGGGTCCCTGTGGATGCTGTACATTTGTAAGATTGGAAATAATAGGCTTCTTTGTAGAATAAATACAGCAATTTGGGTCTTAATGGGAGCTCCGACACACTCTGCCTCGTTTCAGCGGCACCATCCATTAACCTTTGAAACTTCAAAAATGGAAGGCAACACTTGATAACGGTTTCTGAATTACAGGAAAAATATTAACTGGATATTAAATAGACAACATAAGGAAAATTAGAAAAGAAAATAATTAGCATGGTCACAGTGAATTCAGTGTTACCGGAACCTAGATCTGAGGTGAGATAGCATTGTTTTGGGAAACAGATTTCATTTTTCACAGGCTACACTCCAAATGTTCCTCTGTTTCCTTTCTTAGACAGAAACGTCATTCTTGCTAGGTGGTAAATGGTGTATAAAATGAGCAGCCATATTGTTAGCTTTACTGCTCCATATTCTCAGTGTTATTTACTCTCAAGCTAGTGGTTTTAGAGAGAAAAGAAAATGAAATCAAGTGTCCCAGTTGGATGTGCTTCTGAGATGACAGATGAGAGCCAATCATAAAATTCTACAGCAAAAGCAAATCCACCTGTGTGGTATGCAATTAAAGTATCACTAGTAAACACTGCTTAAACAGAAGGGTGCTTAAGAGGTGGAGAAGAAACTGTACTTCAGAATACAAAGAAACAAAACCTAGCAAGTCTAACTAAGGTTTGATTAACACAAAGAGTAAACGTCACCATGGATTGATTACTTATTTATATGCTCTGTGCAGCTCCATAATCCTTCACACACTATATTTTTCCCCTCACCTCCGCCCAGAAGCATCAATAGCATCTCCAAATGGTATGGAGTGTAAAAAAGATGAGACAGAAGATTTAATTCAACTACACAATTTGAAGCTTTGATATGAAGCCCTCTTAAGAGAAACAACTTACACTTTTTTAACCTACTGACATCTTTTAGACAATGAGTTTTCCATCCGTCTGCTTTGATTTTATCCACCTGACATGCAAGTGAGGGATGTAGGGCAAACATCCTCATTCTATCAGACCGGTGAAGAAACTGAATCTCAGGAAAGCTACCTGACTTGTCTGAGGCTATGCAAGTTTATGGTGGTGCTAAAGCAGAGCTCTCTTGTCTCTACACCATGCTCAAGAAGCCATACAGAATATCACAGAAATAAACCTTGACAAAGAGAAAAACAGTCCTTGACATCCAACAGCTGGCCTGGTATATGAGCCAGGCCTTGGAGTTGCTAGGAGCTGGCCTGAAACTCAAGCTGGGCCTGGTGAATATGGACAATTTCACAAAACAGCAACACCAGATAAGGCCACTTAGTGACTGGAATGGATCAAGGCAAAACAACACCACTTTATAACCATGTCTGAACACCAACAGATTGTGAATATTGTACAATCCACAAAAAAATGATGATCCTGTTCTCCTTTACCAAGTATGAGCAACTACTGCCTCTTTAGCAAGGACATGGATCTCACCTACCCTGTCCATAGATAAAATGTATTAAGACACCTCTTCATCCTGACAGCATTCCTATACACAGCAAAGCTTTACCTGTTTAAGTCGTCCCCAAAATCAACTGCATAAGCCCAAACCCTAAAATAGGTTCTTCCTAACATGTGCTCACTGAGATACCCCACAGTTCCCCATGGTGAGAGTCCAAAGAGTAATGAACCCCATTTATTCAAGTACATGTATTTACCTGGTGGTCTCTGATTAGAAACCATTGAGAGCACAAACAAGCTTACAAGAAGAACACACTGCTTTTCAAACATGGCTACTGATGGCGTTTTCCTAAGTCATTAGAAGGTAAGAGCCCAACAATCCTGGTACAGCTACTTGAAAATCAAGGCAAGAAAAGCCCATACTGGGGGATAAAATTGAATTACAAACAAAAGGTCCAATTTATCTTTAAAAAAAAAAAAACTACTCTATTTAAAGATACTTTGACACAAATTAAAGTTTTTACTGGATCAGTGACCTGATACTTCAGCTTATTTCTATTGTAAATATGATAATTATTTTGCAGAGAGGAGTCAAACAAGACTGACTCAGGTCCAGAAATTCTGATTTGATTCATCACCTTCATAATCATTATCCTCATAAAACATAAATCTGCATACCAATATAAAACAGTGATCACTTTAAATATTCAAACTCTTTCTATCAAACAGCAGAATTTGGGGTGATGCAGTAATAATACCTGCTCATTCCAAAAGGGATAGCTAAATCCTTACCAAATTGTATTATAGACTGTGTCTATTTCATATCAAAACATCTGGCTAAATTGCTTTTAGGGCTTCCCAGGTGGCACCAGTGGTAAAGAATCTGCCTTCAATACAGGAGACATGAGACACTGGTTCGATTCCTTGGTGGGGAAGATTCCCTGAAGAAGGAAATGGCAACCCATTCCAGTATTCTTGCCTGGAGAATCCGATAGAGGAGCCCTGCGGGTGGGCTATAGTCCATAGGGTCGCAAAGAGTAGGATACGACTGAAGTGACTTAACATGCATACAAATTGCTTTTAAAGAAATCCAGCCCTACTGATAGTCATATATCAGTTCAGTTCAGTTGCTCAGTCATGTCCGACTCTTTGCGACCCCATGAATTGCAGCACGCCAGGCCACCCTGTCCATCACCATCTCCCGGAGTTCACTCAAACTCACGTCCATCGAGTCAGTGATGCCATCCAGCCATCTCATCCTCTGTCATCCCCTTCTCCTCCTGCCCCCAATCGCACCCAGCATCAGAGTCTTTTCCAATGAGTCAACTCTTCGCATGAGGTGGCCAAAGTACTGGAGTTTCAGCTTTAGCATCATTCCTTCCAAAGAAATCCCAGGGCTGATCTCCTTTAGAATGGACTGGTTGGATCTCCTTGCAGTCCAAGGGACTCTCAAGAGTCTTCTCCAACACCACAGTTCAAAAGCATCAATTCTTTGGTGCTCAGCTTTCTTCACAGTCCAACTCTCACTTCCATACATGACCACTGGAAAAACCATAGCCTTGACTAGACGTTCCTTTGTTAGCAAAGTAATGTCTCTGCTTTTGAATATGCTATCTAGGTTGGTCATAACTTTCTGTCCAAGGAGTAATCATCTTTTAATTTCATGGCTGCAGTCACCATCTGCAGTGATTTTGGAACCCAAAAAAATAAAGTCTGACACTGTTTCGACTGTTTCCCCATATATTTGCCATGAAGTGATGGGACCAGGTGCCATGATCATTTTCTGAATGTTGAGCTTTAAGCCAACTTTTTCACATAAGGGTGGTGTCATCAACATGTCTGAGGTTATTGATATTTCTCCCAGCAATCTTGATTCCAGCTTGTGCTTCTTCCAGCCCAGCATTTCTCATGATGTTCTCTGTATAGAAGTTAAATAAGCAGGGTGACAATATACAGCCTTGACGTACTCCTTTTCCTATCTGGAACCAGTCTGTTGTTTTATGTCCAGTTCTAACTGTTGCTTCCTGACCTGCATATAGATTTCTCAACAGGCAGGTCAGGTGGTCTGGTATTCCCATCTCTTTCAGAATTTTCCACAGTTTATTGTGATCCACACAGTCAAAGGCTTTGGCATAGTCAATAAAGCAGAAATAGATATTTTTCTGGAACTCTCTTGCTTTTTTCCATGATCCAGCGGATGTTGGCAATTCGATCTCTGGCCTTTTCTAAAACCAGCTTGAACATCTGGAAGTTCATGGTTCACATATTGCTGAAGCCTGGCTTGGAGAATTGTGAGCATTACTTTACTAGCATGTGAGATGAATGCAATTGTATGGTACTTTGAGCATTCTTTGGCATTGCCTTTCTTTGGGATTGGAATGAAAACTGACCTTTTCCAGTCCTGTGGCCACAGCTGAGTTTTCCAAATTTGCTGGCATGTTGAGTGCAGCACTTTCCCAGCATCATCTTTCAGGATTTGAAATAGCTCAACTGAAATTCCATCACCTTCACCAGCTTTGTTCATAGTGATGCTTTCCAAGGCCCACTTGACTTCACATTCCATGATGTCTGGCTCCAGGTGAGTGATCACACCATCGTGATTATCTTGGTCATGAAGCGCTTTTTTGTACAGTTCTTCTGTGTATTCTTGCCACCTCTTCTTAATATCTTCTGCTTCTGTTAGGTCCATACCATTTCTGTCCTTTATCGAGCCCACATATAGAAGACGAGGTAATCAGATATATGAAGCAGTAGACACCATGGGGCAACAGCAAGTTGTACTCAGTTTAAAACAGTTCAGTATAATTCACTTCATTTGCTCAGTCACGTCCAGCTCTTTGAAACCCATAGGATGCAGCACGCCAGGCTTCCCTGTCCATCACCAACTCCCGGAGCTTGCTCAAACTCACGTCCATCAAGCCCGTGATGTGATCCAACCATCTCATCCTCTGTCATCCCCTTCTCCTTCTGTCTTCAATTTTTCCCAGCATCAGGGTCATTTCCAATGAGTTGGTTCTTCACATCAGGTTGCCAAAGGATTGGAGCTTCAGCTTTAGCATCAGTCCTTCCAATGAATATTTAGGACTGATTTCTTTAGGATGGGCTGCTTGGATATCCTTGCAGTCCAAGGGACTCTCAAGAGTCATCTCCAACACCACAGTTCAAAAGCATCAATTCTTCGGCACTCAGCTTTCTTTATAGTCCAAATCTCACATCCATACATGACCACTGGAAAAACCATAGCCTTGACTAGATGGACTTTCTAATATGCAGTCTAGGATGGTCATAGCTTTCCTTCCAAGGAACAAGTGTCTTTTAATTTCATGGCTGCAATCACCATCTGCAGTGATTTGGGAGCCCCCCCAAAATAAAGTCTCTCACCGTTTCGTTTCCCCATCTATTTGCCGTGAAGTAATGGGATCTGATGCCATGATCTTAGTTTCCCGAAAGTTGAGTTCTAAACCAACTTTTTCACTCTCCTCTTTCACTTTTATCAAGAGGCTCTTTAGTTCTTCGCTTTCTGCCATAGGGCAGTGTCATCTGCATATCTGAGGTTATTGATATTTCTCCCAGTAAACTTGATTCCAGTTTGTGCTTCATCCAGCCCAGCATTTCACATGATGTACTCTGCATATAAGTTAAATATGCAGGGTGACAATATATAGCCTTGACATACTCCTTTCCCAATTTGAAACCACTCCGTTGTTCCATGTCCAGTTCTAACTGGTGCTTCTTGACCTGCATACAGGTTTCTCAAGAGGCAGGTCAGGTGGTCTGGTATTCCCATCTCTGGAAGAACTTTCCAGTTTGTTGTGATCCACACAGTCAAAGGCTTTGGTGTAGTCAATAAAGCAGAAGTAGATATTTTTCTGGAACTCTCTTGCTTTTTCTGTGAACCAGTGGGTGTTGGCAATTTGATCTCTGGTTCCTCTGCTTTTTCTAAATCCAGTTTGAACATCTGAAAGTTCACAGTTCATATACTCTTGAAGCCTGGCTTGGAGAATTTTTAGCATTATATTCCTAGCATGTGAGATGAGTGCAATTGTGTGTTAGTTTGAACATTCTTTAGCATTACCCTCTTCGGGATTGGAATGAAAACTGACCTTTTCCAGTCCTGTGGCCACTGCTGAGTTTTCCAAATTTGCTGACATATTGAGTGCAACACTTTCCCAGCCTCATCTTTTAGGATTCAAAATAGCTCAACTGGAATTCAATCGCCTCCACTAGATTTGTTCGTAGTGTTGCTTCCTAAGGCCCACTTGACTTCGCATTCCAGGTTGTCTGGCTCTAGGTGAGTGATCACACCATCATGGTTATCTGGGTCATGAAGATCTTTTTTACATAGTTCTTCTGTGTACTCTTTCCACCTCTTCTTAATATCTTCTGCTTTTGTTAAGTCCATACCACTTCTGTCCTTTATTGATGCCCATCGTTGCATGAAATGTTCCCTTGGTATCTCTAATTTTCTTGAAGAGATCTCTACTCTTTCCCATTCTACTGCTTTCCTCTATTTCTTTGCATTAATCGCTGAGATAGGCTTTCTTATCTCTCCTTGCTATTCTTTGGAACTCTGCATTCAAAAGGGTATATCTTGCCTTTTCTACTTTGCGTTTCACTTCTCTTATTTTCTCAGCTATTTGTAAATCCTCTTCAGACAACCATTTTGCCTTTTTGCATTTCTTTTTCTTGGGGATGATCTTGATCCCTGCCTCCTATACAATGCCACCTCCATCCATAGTTCTTCAGACACTCTATCAGATCTAATCCCTTGAATCTATTGGTCACTTCTACTGTATAATCATAAGGGGTTTGATTTAGGTCATACCTGAATGGTCAAGTGGTTTTCCCTACTTTCTGTAATTTAAGTCTGAATTTTACATAAGATCATGATCTGAGCTACAGTCAGCTCCTGGTCTTGTTTTTGCTGACTGTGTATAGCTTCTCCATCTTCGGCTGCAAAGAATATTATCAATCTGAATCTGGCATTGACCATCCAGGGATGTCCATGTGTAGAGTCTTCTCTTGTGTTGTTGGATGACCAGTGCATTCTCTTGGCAAAACTCTTTTAGCCTTTGTCCTGCTTCATTCTATACTAAATGGACAAATCTGCCTGTTACTGCAGTTATCTCTTGACTCCCTACTTTTGCATTCCAGTCTTGGGTGTTAATTAGGTCTTCATAGAACTATTCAACTTCAGCTTCTTCCACATTACTGGTTGGAGTATAGACTTGGATTACTGTGATACTGAATGGTTTGCCTTGGAAACAAACAGATCATTCTGTCACTTTTGAGACTGCACCCAAGAACTGCATTTCAGACTCTTCTGTTGACTATGAAGGCTACTCCATTTCTTCTAAGGGATTCTTACCCACAGTAGTAGATATAATGGTCATCTGAGTTAAATTCATCCATTCCAGTCCATTTTAGTTTGCTGATTCCTAAAATGTTGATGTTCACTCTTGCCATCTCCTATTTGACCACTTCCATTTTACCTTGGTTTATGGACCTAACATTCCAGATTCCTATGCAATATTGTTCTTTACAGCATCAGACTTTACTTTCATCACCAGTCACATCCACAACTGGGTGTTGTTTTTGCTTTGGCTCCATCTCTTCATTCTTTCTGGAGTTATTTCTCCACTCCTCTCCAAAAGCATATTGGACACCTACCAACCTGAGGAGTTCATCTTTCAGTGTCATATCTTTTTGTCTTTTCATACTGTTCATGGGGTTCTCAAGGCAAGAATACTGAAGTAGTTTGCCATTCCCTTCTCCAGTAGACCACATTTTGTCAGAACTCTCCACCTTGACCCATCTGTCTTGGGTGGCCCTACACGGTATGGCTCGTAATTTCACTGAGTTAGACACGGCTGTTCTATGTGATCAGTTTGATTAGTTAAAAGATTTAGTTCTATCTTTTTTGTGCAACTAATTTCAGACAATCAAAATTATTCATTAGAATGTTTAAGATTAGGCATGAAAATATTGAGAAGTTTTGTTCTCTTAAGTGTGTTTTCAGATCACAAAATTATTTAAACTTTCTATTTGGTCATATAAAATTAGTTTACTTATAAATTTTGAACCACTTCTAGATGTTTACTAGCTTTTGTTTGTCATGGAAAACAGGAGTCTCAGGGTTGCCAATTTTCTACTAAAAGAGAGGAAACTGAATCAGTTTAAAAGATAGTTCACAATATTTTCCTGTAGGAAACTGAGAAACAGGAGTTTGATTTTTAGGTCTTGTCCTTAGTTGTTTCTAAGGACAGCAGCTGCAGAATGAACTTAAAAATATAACAACAATAATATAAATGATAATTAGACATACCAAAAAAAAAAAAAAAGAAAGAAATCTAGCCCATCATCTGGGCTTTATTTATATCACATCAAAGTGTCCTGAATTTCTGAATTTTTAATAAGTTTCAGTATACAGCATCATAATTCAACATCCTATAGTACACAGTGATGACTACCAGAAGTCTAGTTACCATCAATCGCCACACAGTTTCACTTGTACCCCAAACCCATTCCCTCTGGCACATCCCTTCCTCTCTAAAATTTTATTGAATTAAGTCATGTTGTCACCATTAAGTCATTTTCTTTACAAGTGGGGATGAGATGAGCAGGATGAATAATAATAAGCATTTTTAATGAAAAATGATTGAGATCTTTTTGAGTAGCACATGGTAGAATATTAGAAACAAAAATTATCTACTTGTTGAATAGTTCAATTTCTCTGCATAAATAAAACCCAAGTTATTTTGAATCAAAAATGATTTTTCCATTGTCCTATTTTAATATTAAGTCACAATTCCAGTCCTCTTTCCTAATTTCTATGCACTTCTGAAAACTAAACCTAGACGAAGCATACCTCTGAGACCCAGCTGCCTTCAGCACTCTATCATAAATAGCCTCCAAATTGCTAGAAATCTCCTTAAACACCCACTACTGATCATCTTCTTATACTCTAAGCCACCTCATCATTTACTTTTATCTTTGATCCACAAACTCTACTCAGAGTCTCTCTCTCAGAGTCCCTAGTCTTCAAATTGTCTACTAACTTTTCAGTTTGTTCATATAAAATATAAATAATATGCTTGTATTTTATGGAGAAAAAAATAGTTCTACTCACCACATTTTTCCCTTCATTTTGGGCATCTCGATAATCGGGGTTAAGCTAAAAATCAAAAAAACAAAACTAGTTTTGAATTGCTATTAAAAGTACATTAACAAGAACAGTGATCTTTAATTCCAGTTCACTATATTCCCAGGGAAGCCTGGCATGCTGCAGTCCATGCGGTCGCAGAGTCAGACATGACTGAACAACTGAACTGAACTGACCTGATACTCACAGGTGGCGAAGTGATCGAGAATCCATCTGCCAATGCAGGAGACATGGGTTCGATCCCTGGGTTGAGAAGATTTGGAGGAGGAAATGGCAGCCCACTACAGTATTCTTGCTTGGAAAATTCCATGGACAGAGGAGCCTGGTGGACAGGCTACAGTCCGTGGGGTCACAAAGAGTTGGACACAACTGAGCACACGCATGCACACACAGAACGTATACTTAACTAAATTTCACATAAAAAGAGGCTAAGAAAAAAGTTAATACCAAATACCTTCAAATCCGAGTGGCAGGAAACTAGAGGTAAAATACCAAAGCTATGGTCTTTGTTTATATCAAACAGTTGACATTTTTGAACAAGTGAGAGCTGACAATCTCACCTCCTAGGAAGCATTCAGGAAACTTCATTTTGCCCACCACAAAACCTGCCATTGACCAATAATGCAGACACCAAGTTTTAAAAGTAAACCAAAGGCAAGTTTTAACTGTGATTCAAGATCCTGCTGCACAGGCTATACACACAAGAAAAAAAAGTCAAGCAAAAGAGGAACTATATATATACATATACACACACGCACGCGTACACACACACACACATATATATACATATACACACATACACGTATCACCTATGTCAACTAATGCATGAGGATTATTTAACAAAAAAGAACCCATGTCTCTGGGTTGGGCTGTTGAGTAGTTTGGGGGTCATTCCAATGAGAAGCATGAGATCTGGATATGCTGTGTGTTGGCCCACACATTTCCAGCTGTCTAGAATTCATAACTTTTGACTCCCACTGGACTTCAGTTTAGTTGCCCAGTCATGTCCAGCTCTTTGCAAACCCATGGACTGCAGCACGCCAGGCTTCCTTGTCCATTACCAACTCTTGGAGCTTGCTCAAACTCAGGTCCATCGAGTCAGTGATGCCAGCCAACCATCTCATCCTCTTTTGTCCCCTTCTCCTCCTGTCTTCAATCTTTCCACCAGGCTACACAGTTTCAAAAAGGCGTCCTTGTTGATCGTTTAGTTTACAGGCTGTTTTCTCAAAATAACAAGCTGTCCAGTTGAATGTAATCCTATTAATGTGAGTCAGTTTGTATATATAGTATGCAACACTAGGTAATTAATGTCACCACTTAAAACATAAGGCTAGAGGTCTTTTTCAGTAGGACACTTGGTTAGTAGCTCTGACGAATGCCCCTGCCAATTAATTGCTAAATATTAATGAAGGTGCTGGAAAAGGATTGAAAAAAAAAAACAAAATACTCTCAATAACATTGAAGACTTAAGACTGAAAACAACCTAAACCTTAAATCTTCAGTGAATTGACAGTAATTATAAAGCTGGAGGAGAGGCAATACCTCCCCAGTTGTCATCTCATGGCAAATCTCAACCTCACTTCAGGCTAGTGGCCAAGGGAACACAGTTCAGAAGACACTGGCTGTGGTTCCACGATTTGCCTGCTGACCCACAGAACCTAAGTATTCATCAACCAAAGACTCATACAGAAGTGCTTCTCCATCCCTGAAAAGCTGCTATGGAATGGAGCAGAAAATTCCCCCCATCCTTCATCTGGGCTTCTCAGGTGGCACTAGTGGTAAAGAATCTGCCTGCCAATGCAGGAGACACAAGATAATCAAGTTTGATCCCTCAGTCAGGAAGATCCCTTGGAACAGGAAATGGCACCCCACTCCAGTGTTCTTGCCAGACGAACCCCATGGACAGAGGAGTCTGGCAGGCTACATACAGTCCATGGCATCACAAAGGGTCAGACACACTGAATATCTGAGCACATCCTTCCATCCACTCTCCATTACCTCTCTCTGCTTCTCATACTCAAAGAGATATAACAAAGCTCAGAAAGCAAATGGGCAGAAAGCGGAGAGAGCAGATAATGGCAGAGGGTTTTCTGAGAAGCTCTGCCTGAAGAATCAGCGAGAAGAGAAAAAACTGTAGCTGCTGCAATCTGGAATGACACTGCGTGATGATGGAGTTAACGGGGAAATAGCAGAGGAGCCAGGAAGAGACATAACCGCAAGAGATCCCAGGGATGCAGAGTCGACACTTGCTGGAACTGGGAAGTAGGCAGGGATCCTGTAAGCTGTCCTGAAGCTAAAGATTCAGCAAGAGGATTGAGAAAAAGCAAGAGGAACAAAAAGACCATCCACTCAACCCTTCTGCTTCTGAGGACAATAAGGGAGGAAAGCATGAAAAAAACAATATGGGACAGATTACAAAGTATGTTAAAACAGGGGGAATTTGTTCTCAGAGTCTTTCTGAGTGTTATCTATGGTATGCCTGCAAGTGTGCTCAGTCATGTCCGACTCTTTGCAACCCCATGGACTGCCCACCAGTCTCCTCGGTCCACAGGATTCTCCAGGCAAGAATACTGGAGTGGGTTGCCATTTCCTTCTCCAGGGGGTTTTCCCCACCCAGGGATCGAACCTGCATCTCCTGCATTTCCTGCACTAGCAGGTGGATTCTTTGCCCACTGAGCCACCTGGGAAGCCCAATATGATTCAAAATAAGTTGTCAGGAGATGGCTTGGCATATTCAAGAAAGTACAAGTAAACACTGCCTCTATATGAACATAGCAAAATATGAATGGCTAAAAATATAACATAAAATAATGATAAATAATAAAATAATTAAAAAGTAAAGAATCATAATATAAAAAGAAGCTAAATTAAGAGGAATTTCAATGATAATGAAAACGTACATAAATACAAAGTTAAAGTCCATGTCAGCAGCAGGAATGAGCTTAGTTGATGTTATAGGAAATGACTGATGCAAAGAACAAAACTTGAACAGCTATCTTTCAACACAGAAGAAACATGTAAATAAATGAAAATTAGGAAAAAGGAAATAGTCGTAGAGGACCAGAGAATGGGGTATCAACTAATGGACCTCCAGAGTACTAAAAGGAAGAGAAAATAAGTGAAACACAGGCAATAATCAAAGATAGTGGAAAATAAAGCTTTCCTCAGCTGAAGAAAGAACAGTGTATGCTGAGTTCATATTCCAGGAGTTTCCTGCAGACCATATTCGAGGAAAATCAACTAAAAAGACACACTCATTTGAAGATGATGGGAAAGGTGGAGAGGAACAATGGTAGGGATATAAAACTGAGCTAGAAATTAGGCTTAGACAAAAATGTATATCATGTAACAGGAGACTGGATTAGCAAAACATGGCATATTCAAGCAATGGCATACTAGTCAGCAATAAAACATAGAGCTGCTGATGTACATAACAAGGAAGGATCTCAAAAGTATATACCATGGAATATTACTCAATCTCAAAAAAAAAAAAAAAGGAAGGAAATCCTGCCATCTGCAACATCATGAATGGACCTTGAGGGCATTATGCTAGGTGAAACAAGTTGGACAGAGATTGGCAAATACTGTAGGCTGCAGTCAACAGGGTCGCAAAGAGACAGACATGACTGAGTGACTAAGCACAGCACAGGCAAATACTGTATGATCTCACCTATACGTGGCATCCAAAACAAAGAAATGAAAAACCAGAAAATGAACTTAGAGAACAGATTTGTGGTTACCCAAGGGAGGGATGGTCGTGGGAGAAATGGATGAAGGCAGAGTCAAAAGTTACTGTCTTCCAGTGATAAGACAGTAAGTCCTAGGGATGAAATGTACAGCATGGTGACTACATTTAATAATACTGAATTATATATTTGGAAGTTGCTAAGAGAGTCGATCTTCAAAGTTCTTATCACAATAAAAACATTTTATAACTGTGGTGATGGATGTTATCAAGATTTACTGTGGTGATCATTTCTATACGTGTGTGTGTGTATGAAGTCACTTCAGTCATGTCCAACTCTCTGACTGCATGGATTGTTGCCCGCCAGGCTTCTCTGTCCACGGGATTTCCCAGGCAACAATACTAGAGTGGATTGTCATTTCCTTCTCCAGAGGATCTTCCCAACCCAGGGATCAAACCTGTGTCTCTTGCATCTCCTCCACTGGCAGGCAGGTTTTTTACCACTAGTGCCTATATATATATATCTTTACCACTACCACTATATATATATACACACACATACACACACCAAGTCATTATATTGTACACCTACAACTATGTCAACTATCTTTCAGTTTTAAAGTGGGAGAAGACACACATGGTATGACTCGATTCATATGCAATCCAAGAACAGACAAAAAGCTAAACTATGGTTAAACAAACCAGAAAGTGAGTAGGGGTATAAGGGAGAGGAATTGCCAGTCCAAGAGGCACTTGACAGCAGTCTTCCAGTTTTCAGAGCAGACAGACAATGGGGTGGAGGAGGGGTTATAAAGTAGGAATCCAGTTACAAGTTGCCTCTTGGTGTCAGGCCAGTAACTGGGGAGATCTGAGGCTGAACTTTTATTTTTCTATGGAGATGTGTACCTCAAGCTCCTTAAATTCCCCTGAATTATGATTAAATGAGTCAGTTCCAGAACAGTACTATTTTTGCTTTTAGAATCCAACAGTGAAAGGTAGAAAGTGAAAAGACAGTGTGCTGATTAATCAAACTCAAAAAGACACACTTTTTCTCGGTAGTAATAAAAGTTCCAACAAAGGGCACAGAAGGGGTTTATTCAGCTTTCTGAGTCAAGTAGCACTTTTTTAGGGAATTTCGTGGAGGTTCAATGGTAGGACTTGGCTGTTTTCACTGCTAGGAACCGGGTTCAATCCCTGGTCAGGGAACTAAGATCCTGAATGCTGTGTGGTATAGCCAAATTAAAAATAAAATAAAATGCCTTTAACAAAGAGAGGATCATTGTTTTTTTTTTTTTTTCAGTTTGAAGAATTCAGAATTTTCTTTTAAAATATATATACATATATACTAAAATTATAGTTAAACTATATTCAAAAGGTATGCAGCAAGTTTAACCAGGATATATCGTATGGTCAAAGTTTTCATCCAATAAGCATTTGGACTAGTTGATTACAGAAACTGTAAAGTAAATCAAATTCATGCTAGAAGCCACGACATATGCATCACTAAAATGTGTACAAAAACAGGAAGTAACGCACCAAAGTCAAACACAGAGTCACATATGTGCTTTAAGACACAGGTCACATTCCACCTTAAAGTCAATGTTACTTTCTAAAATTGTCTTCACACACTTCACCCTTTTAGCATCACCCAGTCCAGTCTGTGACAGATGTGAGGGGAACTGGATTCCAGACTCTGGTCTGGAAGGAATACCATGGGTCTTAGGAGAGGTAACCAAACCCTGAAAGAACTGAGGATCCTCATCTGTAAAAGAAAGAAGTCTATGACTAAAGCCTAATCATACTAATTCCATGTCATTAAATTTTACATACTAATGTCTTTGGTAGCAGTACTAAAGATGGTGCTCATCAGTTAGATTTCGTCCCATCTTGTGTCTCACAGACTGCAATGTGGCCTTTTTTATGAAAAATTATTGCTTCAGTAAATTCATTAAAGTAATATAACAATAATAATAGTAAGGAGGAGGAGAAGAAGGAAAGAGTACCCAAATAAATCTATGGCTACATAAATTCACCAACATTAACCAAAGATCATATAAATATATGTTTTAATATATGTTTTAATTATACTGCTGATCTCCTTCTATAACTATAACCATAACAGTAATTCAGCAATTAGACTAAGGATGAATCAAAAAATATATTTCTAAAGAAGGGGAAAAAAGACACGGTGATATGAAGCTTCCTGAATCTTTTAGGACTTTAAAGGAAGTATTTCCTTATGTTAAAAGATGAATTATAAATCTGGCATTGGAGAGAGAGATCTATTATGTTATTCAATCATTTACTCAATAAATATTAATAGAGCATCTAAAAAATATATTAATAGAGCATCTAAAATGGACAAAGAATGGTGGCATTAGGTATTTTCACAAAGACAAAGAGCATATGGTCCCTGACCACAAGACCTTACAATCTAGAAGGGAAAATAGACACAAATACAGTTAGCAGTAATACAAAATAGAATATGACAAGAGATACAAGACAGGAATGAATAATTTATAAGTAATAATTCGTCAGAAGAAGGAGGGATCTGTGGTAGGCAAATTTATTCAGGAATTATTCATGAAGGGACTTCACCGGTGGTACAGTAGATAAGAACTCGCCTGCCAATGCAGGACACAAGGGTTCGATCCCTGGTCCAGGAAGATTTCACATGCAACAGAGCAAATAAGCGTGTGCTCCACAACTCCTGAAGCCCACGCACCTAGAGCCTCGGCTCCACAACAAGAGAAGTCACCAGAATAAGAAGATCACACCCTGCAAGGAAGAGCAGCCCCAGCTCACCGCAACTAGAGAAAGCCCAAGTGCACCACGGAGACCCAGCACAGCCAAAAAATAAGCAAACAAATAACTTTTTTTTTAAAAAAATTATTCTTGGAGAAGGTAGCACATGAGTGAAGCCTTGAAGGATAGGTAGAATTACAACTGGGAGAGAAGGAAATATTTTCTATAGAAACTAGGTTCTCAGAAAGGAAATGCTGTACAGCACAGTGACCTCTACTCAATACTCCTGTAATAACCTATGGGCAAAGAACCTGAAAAAGAGCAGATATATGTATATTTATAGCTGAATTCCTTTGCTTTACGCTTGAAACTAACACAACATTGTAAATCAACTATACTCCAATATAAAATTAAAAGTGAACAAATAAAATTTAAAATTAAAACTGAAAAAAAAAAAAAGAAAGACAGAAGGCTGGAATGAAGAAGACAAGCAGTACAAGGGGAGCTACTGCCAAATATCTGAGAAAATGAGCCTTGATCAGAGAAGGCCCGTAAATGTCATTTATAGAATATTTTTTATATGCTTTTCAAGGTTAATTCTCCCCATACAATTATCCTATTAGAAGCAACCCTTAATCCCATTTTCCAGGTGAGACACCTGGGGCACACTAAGTGAAGTACTCCATACAAAATCAAACCACTGAAGAGCAGCAGGTTATTCAGAAACACCGGTCTGACGGTTCCAAAGCTCCCTCTTTTAGTTCTGATAGCCAATGACTTTCCTCCCACCCCCATAATGAAGACTGGTATGATCCAAAGTAAGAAGGAAGGCCTAACCAATGGGGCTTTTTTTGCCACATGCTAAAGGGTTTGCATCTTCAGGAAGATTTTGCATATATCACTGGGAAAATGTTTGCACAAACAGTGCACTAAAAACCCTCACTTGGCCATAGTTAGCAGGAGATAGAGACAGATGATAAAAGAGACAATGTAACCAAGTGCAGGGTTGGAGTAAGTGGTGGTAGAGCCCCAGCATCAATAAAGATGCTGAAATAGAAAGGAGAAAGCAGATGGGAAAGGTTCTACAGAGATAGAGTCAAGAGAACCTGAAGGTTCAGGGAGGAAAAGTGTTTATCATGACTCCCAAGTTTTTCACCCAGAGCTAAGAAAACTTAGTCTCTCTGGGGAAACAATCTCATCTTAGATATGACTGTTGAGTTTCAATGGCAATGAAATATCTAAGATCAAAGTCATGGCCCACTGCAGCCAGGAGAGTAAGTAACAGAAAGAGAAGAGAAAGAGCAGATAGGCACTAAACTTTTTTTAAATTTTTAAAAACTATGTATTTATTTATTTGGCTGTATTGGGTCTTAGTTGAGGTATGTGAGCTCTCTTAGGTGTGGCATGTGGAGTCTAGTTCCCTGACCAGGGATAGAACTCAGGCCCCCTGAACTGGAAGTGCAGCGTTTTAGTCACTGTACCGCCAGGGAAGTCCTGAAATTAAGCTTTGAAGGGAATCTTCATTTAAGTGGCCAAAGAGGACTAGAATGAAGTCAGGCAGAGCATATGACAAGTTAGAATAGAAAAGTGGCAGAGAGACAGATTAATATCATAAGCACCGAGACAGTGAAAGTCATGGCTGTACCACTTATCAAATTAAAGACAGCTGCAACTGTCTCTCGAAAGAATAGCAAGCAGCAGATGGCAAGTTGTAAGTCCAAAATTTATGTTCATTTTCTTTAAAAAAATATTACTTTTTTATAATGAAATGTCTTTTGATCAATTTTTATTATATATAACACTGAAGTCATAAAGTCAACACATGTATAATTTTAAATAATTATATGTTCCTCTTTCCAATGACAAGGCATTTCAGAGCCAAGCTGGCATTTCAGAGCCAAGCTGGCATTTCAGGGCCAGGAAAGAAGGGAAAAATAATATTTACAGGATGCTGACATGTACCAAGCATCATTTATATTTATTGTATATTAAGAATCTGGTATGTATGTTCCTCTATTGTATATAAATTTTGCATACATGTATATATATATACATACACACACATATATATAAAGACCCTTTTCATATACTATGGCTGATACATTTGAAAGAGAACCAAACATTGAGGTATTTAAAACTACAGCCCTAATATACAGAAGATCCTATGCTAATGTACAAGTTCTTGAGTACTAAGTTGTTAATTAACTAAAATCCAAAGACTATGCTAGAGTTAGGAAATAAGTGTTTACTGCCATCTGGTGGAAGTCTGACCTAGCTACAGATAAATAAGCTAGTTGTCTTAAAACGGGCAATTACAAAATCTTTAACAAAATTATTTTTCACTGTCACTCTTGCGAAATGATCATCAAAAGTTAGTCCTTTAATAACATCCAAAGAAAGAACATGCAGCAAATTAGAAATTGTGATATTTGAGTTATAATTCTTCTCACAGCTGTAGAAGAGCTATTTACTATGGCTTTCATATTGTCCCTATTCAAATTATGATAAAATTACTTTCTCAGCCACAGACAGGATTGTGAGCACTCCTGCACCAATAGGTGATACAAGAAAAAGATCTATGGCAAAATGGCAAGGAGTGTGCTGACAACCGTGCTGTATATTAAAAGCAAGGTTCAAAAGGGAGGGGATATATGTATACCAATGGCTGACTCGTGTTGAGGTTTGACAAAAAACAACAAAATTCTGTAAAAATTATCATTCAATTAAAAACTAAATAATTTTTAAAAAGAAAAGAAAGCAAAAATATATGAGCGTTTACTTCCGTTCATGTCACCTTATTTCTTGCATGGCCCACAGAAACTGATGTTATAGAAGAAAGCCTAAGAATACGGTCACAAATGCCCTGCTACCTAATTCCCAAATATTTTGTTCCACATTTTGTCAGGAGTTAGTAGCACTGTATAGTATTCAAAAATAAACCCTTCATTTGCTAAGACAACACTGTTGGAGATATTCAAATTGAGTAAGGGTTCATTTCTAAACCTTAGTTCACTTTAGTAATTTACAGAATAAAGTCTAAACAGTGTTATATCATATCACCATCCTAATTCCTAGATGTTTTCTACAATTCACAGACACACACGCACACACTCAAAACATGGTGCCATTCTTGAATAGCTTGTTAATTTACCTGTTTTGTCTCCACAGTTAATACTACAGAATATTCAGCACATGAAATAGTCTAATTTTCTTTAGTTTACCCTTCATTTCTAAACAAATAAGCTTATTTCATTTTTCTGAATAACTTAGCCACCCAGTAAGCGCTAGTTAAATAGAATATCAGATTATGAAAGTATAAGTAAAAAAATTTTTTTTTTTCTCGTATGTGCTTAGATTTAAGGTGGCAGCCCTTTAATTTATCATGGTCATCTTTAAATGTTAATAATTTAAACCTTACACACAACCTGTTATCTCAGATATTTATGTATGCTGGAAACAACTGACAAACAGATGTCCCAGTGATGAGTTAATATAATTCCCCTCCAGATTGCACATTCTTGAAGGACAAGGACAAAATGTTAGTCATCTTTGTTTTCTTCGCAATAACAGAACAGTGCTTTCACCTAGGAAGCAGTCAATAAAATGATTATGTAATTTCAGTGTAACATACATCAGTTTCTCAACATTGGCACTAGCGGCATTTGAGCCCAGATTGTTCTTTGTTGTGGGATCTGTCCTGCACTTTATAGGATGCTTAGCTGCATCCCTAGCCTCTACCCACTAGATGCCAGTAGCTCCCTCTTCCCGACTGTGACAATAAAAATGTCTCCAGACTTTGTCAAACACCCCCTGGGAAGAAGACCATCCTCCACTGAGACTCACTGATAGGGATGAAGCAATGCAAGTGTCGCATTCAGCCTGAATACTATCATTAACCTTGTTTCTTAACTTTGGACATGATAAATCACTTCTCTGACTCTGGGTCTCCTGTTTTGCCAAGTGAAATGACTGGATTTAAAACTTCATTCTCTCTATGATTTATTCATTAGACTATTCAATACTTACTGAATATAAATTATCAGAGATTGTTCTAGATACAAGGTACCCTGTGGTGATTTCGAAAACATTTTACCCCTTAAGTTATCTGATTGACAAAGAAATGTCAGTTATGAATAACAAAAGTAATAAGGATAAATTTTAAAATAATAATAAACACAACTACACATTTCCTTTCCCCTTCCTCCCAATGGAAACAAAGGGACTTAATACTTACTAAATACCCTTTATGTATAAGATGCTTAAAATTCACAAGATATTCCAAAAAAAATCCCATATAATATATATTATCACCTTTTTCACATACAAGGGAACTGAGGTTCAGAGAGGTCAAATATTTGCTTAAAGGCAGAGAGACTGTGAGCAGTCTACCTGGGACTTTTCTTCCCACTACTCCACGCTCTCTTTGCTGCACTGGCCAATATAAATACCATGAACTCAAAGGCAATTTAAGAATTGTATCATCCAATTGACCAGGGGTGCCTAAGCATACTAAATTAATGTTTCAAACTATAAATAGGTGTGTTGAAAGTGGAAAAGTTTGAGGAAAAGAGTAACATGCCTCCAAATCCTGCCCTCTGATAGATCATCCCCTAGAACAGCTCATCCATCTTACTGTATGGTAACAATAACCCTATATGCGAGACAGCAAAAGAGACACAGGTGTATAGAACAGTCTTTTAGACTCTGTGGGAGAGGGAGAGGGTGGGATGATTTGGGAGAATGGCATTGAAACATGTATAATATCATATATGAAACGAGTCGCCAGTCCAGGTTCAATGAATGATACTGGATGCTTGGGGCTGGTGCACTGAGACGACCCAGAGGGATGGTACAGGGAGGGAGGACAGAGGGGGGTTCAGGATGGGGAACACGTGTATACCTATGGCGGATTCACGTTGATCTATGGCAAAACCAATTATAAAAATTTTTAAAAACCACATTATAAAAATCCAATAGAACTCTTCCCTTCCTTTTATGACTCTGTTTCTCCCCTTTCACAACTATTATACAAATCTCAGTCCACACCTCCTTCTGATTGCTGGCTTCCTCATCTCTTCCTCTGCACCCTGCATTCTGGTCTTACTAAAAATGCTCTCAGTGAAGTCACAGATGACCATATTCTTGCCAAATGCTGTGAAGACATTTTGTTCCTGACCTTTTCTGTAGCACTCCCACCTTGTTGAAACCCTATCTTCTCTTGCTTGGCATCTGTGACTCAGCCCGTTTGATTTTCCTGTTGCTTGCGTGACTTCCCAGGCTGCCCGTCTTTCTAATTTTACTTAATTAAAAAAATATAAAGTTTAAATAGCTGACACGTGGCTGGTGACTACCATTTTGGACAGTGCCACTCTGGAGTGGTCTGTTTTGAACACAGATTATTTAGAACGCTGCTCTTTAAGCGAAAGATTAAACACATTCTGTGTGGCTTAATATATATGGCCTGAAAATAGCAGCTACCCTACATTTCTGGCCCCATCACTCCTCTCCCACCTTCTAGCATCACTTAACTCACATATATCTTATGTGTGATACACACATGAATTACCCATATGAAACTAGTTTGTAAAATAAGCGTATCTCCTCTACCTCACTGCCTGAACACGCTTCTCTCTCTTCTCCATCTGCCTTATTCATCCAACAGGCAGCTGCCCTTCCTATGCCCCCCACCACCCTCTACCAAGGGGTGTTGTACTTGAGTGCTTCCCCATTTCTAAGAGAATTTTAATCCTAATTTCTAATCTTTTCTAATTCTTATTTTAGACAAGATTTTCTTACCTTACTGCTTAACTTTTCCAAAGCTTTACTTTTCCAAAAAAAGTTACTTCAAAACATTTATGGTATCAGCAGCCCATAAATTGTGAAGCTCTATTTCATTTAAGTAAGCCGATTCATTAAAATTGAGTCAGATATTTATAAAGTTAAGAATGCTTTCTACTTGCCATATAATGAAATTAATCATACCAGCATTCCTTCCTGGAAGCTTACCATGGTCACACATTACACCAAGCACTTTATATCATTTCATTCTCTTGATAAACTTATATAAATATTGTGATTATCCCCATTTTCCAGCAGAGGAAACAGGAGTTTAGAGAGATTAATTTGCCCAAATATGGTCTCAAATGTGTCTCAGATCCAAATTCTATAATTTTCTTTTTTCCCAATCTCTAAGCTTAGGGAAGCCTGAATAGCTTCTTCATATTCATTCATTCATTCATTCAAAATGTATTCACTGAATGCTTTCAAAGTACCAGGCACTTTCCCAGGTACTGGGCTTCCAGTGGTGATGCTAGCAAAAACAAACAAACAAACAAACAAAAAAAACAATTCCTGCCTTCAGAGAGTATTCATTCTGACAGAGAAAGTCAATAAGACATATAAAAAGTGAGAACGTGGAAAATACTATAAGGAAAACCATCACAGATTAACATGATGGAGAGGGTAATGGGTTTGAGTTCTACTTTAGACTGGGGTCAGCATATTTATAGAAACTTCCTGTTTGTACCACCTTGTTCTCATCAGCTTTCCAGCCCCACCTACTTACCCTCTGAAACATACAAAAGCAAAAGTTAGACAATTAATACTAGACATTCTAAGACAAAATTCTGGTTTAGAATCCCAGAAGAAACTCTAAGTTGAAAAACAGAGTTAAGAATAAAATGAATGGATATTTCATATATCTGAAAACAAAGATTTTCTACATAATACCATATATAAAATAAACAACAAAGATTTACTGTATAGTACAGGAAACTATGGGTTTCCCTTGTTGCTTAGCTGGTAAAGAATTCACCTGCAATGAGGGAGACCTGGGGCCTGGAGAAGGAAAAGGCTACCCACTCCTGTATTCTGGCCTAGAGAATTCCATGGACTAGTATAGTCCATGGGGTCACAAAGAGTAGGACACAACTGAGTGACTTTCACTTTCACAGGGATCTATATTCAATATCTTATAATAACCTATAATGGAAAATAATTTTAAAAAGAATATAAATACATATATATAGATACACAACATGTATATTATGTATGTATAACTGAATCACTTTGCTGTAAATGTGAAACTAACACAATATTGTATATCAACCATGCTTCAATTTTAAAAAGATTTAAGAAAAAATAAATTTAAAATTATAACAAATATTTTCAAAACTAGTTTTAAACCAGATAACTAAACTTTAATTAAATCATTCCTAC
>SJYQ01001688.1:614883-674970 GCA_006410935.1 Redunca redunca
GGCCGGGGGGGGATCCCCTTCCTTTCTAATGGTTTGAACAATGAATGCCACCCACCAGTGAAAGAATAGCCACAGAACATCAATCTGAAGCTATCTAGACTACATCATGCCAACTTTGAGCTGATCAGGGTTCCAAATCAGACATTCTGAAAGACTGAAGTCAAACAGGAAGTCTCAGGATGAATCCCACACAGGTGCAAATCAGATACCCTCTTCCAAATACCCTTACAGCAAACCAACCACATGGTTCTATTGTGGTGGTTGCTGCTGTTTTTATTTTCAAAACAAAGATTATTTTAAGATTTCAATTAATATTTAGATTTTGAGAATAGCGGACATGCCAATCCAGTACTTGATTAGCAATAATTGAATGTGCACAATAACTGTTCCTACAAATACATCTTCTCTATTGCCTGTTTTACTAGTTCTGAATCAGAGATTTTACAACACTATATCCATTAATCTTACCTCCGCAGCTAAATAGTTCCCGGTTGCAAGATGTTTAAATCTGAACAAGCTGTTCCACTGTCCTGCACCCCCACGGCATGGATCATGATGAACTACCTACAGACAAAAAGAGAAACAAAAATAAGGGCTAAAAGACATGCATGTTCCTGGCAAGCAAATCTCAACAGATTACATGGGGTACCCGCATGTTCACGTTAAACTTGTCAAACCTAATATACCTTTTCAGGAGTCCAATGTAGCAGAAAACAAGATTCCCCATAAATAAGTAAGAGAACAGTTACCTTACCGCTTGGATGATTCTCATGTCTCATATCTGCAAATACAGCCTTACTCCAAAAGACATGTTTCCAGACCCAAACTGGAAATACTGTGGGGCTTCCCTACATTTGTTATTCATTCATTCAACAGATTATGTTAAGAGTCTACCAGGTGCCAGGTACTCTTCTAGGCAATAGGGACCAGAGCAATGAATAAGACTAAGCTTTCAATGAATAAGATTTGGCAACACCAGGAGGAAGTAAATAGAGTGCGTGATTGAGCACCTAGAGAAGGCTTGGGCTTGTGCTCAGTCGTGTCCTACTCTTTGTGACCACATGGACTGTAGCCTGCCAGGCTTTCCTGTCCATGGAATGCTCTAGAGAAGGATACTGGACTGGGTAGCCACTGCCTTCTCCAGGGTTATCTTCCCAAACCAGGGGTCAGACCCACGACTCCTGCACTGGCAGGCGGATTCTTTACCACTGAGTCACCAGGGAAGCTCCCTACAGAAGGCTACTTTGGATCAATACGGCAGTCAGCATGGGCACTCTGATGGATAAGAATGAGACGGTGATGCACAGAGAGTGGAAGAGATCATTCCAGGCAGAGAGACCACAGAGCCAAGGCCTGGAAGTCTGGACTAATTTAATTCCTGGCTCTTTCCATGTGTTGCTTGTTTACTAACACCATGTCCTTTGACACCTGCCCTAGATGCTGAGCCATTAGGTGCACTGAAAATGAAAGTGGTAGAAGGTCTGAAACTGTTGCTTATGACAAGTGGCTTGGTGTTGAAGCAAAGTTCAAGTTCTCCAGTTCAGAGACAACTGGTTTTGGGTCCCACCAATGACCCACTCTAGTATTCTTGCCTGGATAATCCCATGGACAGAGAAGCCCGATGGGCTACAGTCCATGGGGTCACAATGCAGTTACAACTAAGCATACATGTTCTTGACGTTAATGACTATGGTCTGATCACAGCAAGGAATGTAACATCTCAGAAGCCTGTTTCTTCATGTACTAAGTAGGTTTAATTCATAGGATTGTTTTGAAGAGTAAATATCACAAGGCATAGTAGAGTGCTCAGATAACTTTCCACTGTTCTTCAGCAAATCACCTTCTTCTTTTTGATATCCTTTGCCTCCCGCCCCAGCCTCAATTCTGTGTGCTAATGTATGAAGTGAAAGTGAAAGTGTTAGTCATTTAGTGATGTCTGACTCTTTGCGATCCCGTGGACTATTGCCCTCCAGGTTCCTCTGTCCATGGAATTCTCCAGGAACGAATACTGGAGTGGGTTGCCATTCCTTTCTTCAGGGAATCTCGCTGATGAGGGATCAAACCTGGACCTCCTGCACTGCAGGCAGATTCTTTTACCATCTGAGCCACCAGGCAAACAAATGTATAGAACTTCCCAATGCCTTTTGCTAGACTCCAGCCCCCATTTCTTCCCATACTCCAAAAGCTCAAATGAGATAACTATGAAAAAACTTCAAAATGGATAAAGTCTTACAAAAATACTCCCCTTATGGCCAAACACCTGCTTATCCTTCAAAGTTCAGTTCTCAAATCAACCTTCTTCCACCAATCCTTTGCTAATCCCACCCCTTACCATGATCTTGTCAATATTTGGACTCTTACTCCTTTGGGAGAGACACAAACATCTCTGAGAATCTGATAAAATCCATGAGTTGTCTCACATACACACATACTCTCACACAACTTTTGCATACAACTGCTGGAGGTTAATAAATAACTTGACACTCACCAGGGATCACAGACTAAGAACTCCTGCCCTCTACATTAGTGGGTCTAGCAATAGTAGAACATACAGCTCCCTAAAGGACAATTTGGAGTCAGGGAAGGGAGGACTTTTTCATTTATCACAGTGATTTTTGAGGGATGTTACTGGAATGAATGAACAGCGACCAAGATATTAAATATCCTGCAATTCACAGAAGCGTTTAAGCATAGGCTAGATACTATGTGTGACACTCAGGACCATCCCCGTCCTTCTAAGGGCCCTGCTGTATCACCAGGACAGGAAGCAAAGGAGGGTGAAAGAGAGAATCCTCTAAGGGCTCCAATAAAAATGGCAGCAGCTGCCTTGCAGGGCCTCCCACAGGGAGGCGTGGGGAGCACTCCTGGAGCACGGGAAGAGGCAGCCCTGGCTTCCAGTCCTACCAGATCTTTACATAAAACCATATTCTTCATCCCACTTTTTCCCATCCAGTCCTGCCAACAACATTGAAACCAATTTCCAGTTTTAAATATCTGTCTGCTTGAAACACCTGATGCTCAGGCTTCCTGAACTGAAGCCTGGTTGATGTAACACACCATACAGAAACGTCCCCTAGTATCACTTTCAAATCTCCAACAGAAATAAAACCTACCACAAATATAAACTGCTAGTGCTGTAACATGTAATCATATGGAAAAGCTTTTACATCAAGTTATGTGAAAAGGCCAATCATTTTAGAGAAATTCACTGTGGATAAGGAAGCTTACGTGAATCCAAGACATTATGTCAAAATTACTGAATAATGTATTCACTCTCTCCATTCTGACTGCTCAATGGATCATAACATTTCCAACCACGCATTTTGTTGGGAAGGATTTTGGTGCAGTGGCAAAATTACATCAAGAGCTATAAAACTAACAGCAAATATATAAGAGGGAAGATACAAAACTTCTTTTAACAGAATTGAAACCAAACTCACTGTGTAAGGAATTTGCTATATAACTTTTCCATCAGTGTATTTTGCTAATAAAATTTTAAAATAGCATTTAACAGTACTGCTGAAAGAAAGTGAAAGGTGAAAGTGTTTGTTAGTCGCTCAGTCGTGTCTGACTCTATGCGACCCCACGGACTGTAGCCTACTAGGCTACCCTCTCCATGGAATTCTCCAGGCAAGAATACTAGAGTGGGTAGCCATTCCCTTCTCCAGGGGATCTTCCCAATCCAGGGATCAAACCTGGGTCTCCTGCATTGCAGGCAAGATTCGTTACCAACTAAGCCACCAGGGAAGCCCTATCCCCTATATTTTGAAAATTCCTGGAGCACAATGGTAAGAAATCTATGGTATGAAAAAAAATGTTTATTTTAACTATGTATTTATTTCCCGGTTGCCTGTTATCCTTCTCTTATTCTAATAAGAGAATTTGTGAGACTGGCTTCTGGGAAGAGGATTATGTAGTTTTGGTGGTAGCTGTTTTCCTCCGACTTAATTCCCTGTCACCTACTAAAGACCAGTGTATCCATATACACTGAAGGATATGGTCCCTTCTGAATGCAAGAGACTGAAAATATGCCTCAACATGCTTCTGTGCTATTTCGTCTCTATTCTAAACCATGTCATAACTTAGAGAATTGTCTTTATGTAACATTTATAATTAAGGCTCGGCTCATTTACATAAATATTATACTTCTTCATTTTCTCTGTTTCAATAGCTAATAATTTGCCTCATTATCCTTATTTCAATTATGGTGATTTCTTTTTTAAATCATGTACAAATAAGTCTGTTCTGTTATTACCTCTCCTAATACTAGATATTACCCAAGGGCCCACATTTAGCTCTGCTATTTCATTTTCCTGTACTTATATAGAATGTCTTCTTACCCTCTTCTTTTATCACTTCTCCCAAATCTAAATGAATCCATCCAAGTGAAAGTGAAATGAAATTGAAAGTCGCTCAACTGCATCCAACTCTTTGCGACCCCAAGGACTTTACAGTCCCTGGAATTCTCCAGGCCAGAATACTGAAGTGGGTAGCCTTTCCCATCTCCAGGGATCTTCCCAACCCAGGGATCAAACCGGGGTCTCCTGCACTGCAGGTGGATTCTTTATCAACTGAGCTATTAGGGAAGCCCCAAGATGGGTATAAATGTTATAGTTTCTAGAGTATGTATTTATATGTTGAAATGAATATTATTTTATTATACATTATTTTCCTTTTGTATCTTCTTTATATTAGAACTTGGGCATTTNTATATTAAATCCAGATTGAACTTATCGGGTTGTTTATAGTCACTCAGGTATATCTTTCTTGCCTGGAGAATCTCCATGGATAGACGAGCCTGGTGGGCTACAGTCCATGGGGTTGCAGAGTCAGACACAACCAAGTGACTAAGCACAGAACAGGTATATCTTATCTCTTCCAGTATATAGAAAGTTCCTTTAAATAAAAACCCATACCTTACACTTTCTTAATTACTCTATCATATTGGCACATTTAAGAAAATATCTCTTAAAGGTGAATGAATTCTTAACTATGGTTCTCCTCACTCCAATAGAAAGAGCATCTCCAGAAGACACAAATGCTCTTTTCAGCGACTGTGTATTTCTGATGCTCACTTACAGTGAGTCCTCCTGCTCCATCTCAACACCAGTGCCATTCAAGGCACAAGGCCTGCAGTCTGATGTTGGCCTGAAGTCAACACTTTACAATGGAATTTTTAAAAGCAGAATTATATATATGTGAAGATAAATAAAGGAAGTAGCAACATCTCAGACTGGTCACAGCAGTAAAGAGGTACAAAAGGCTTCACAAAAATTATTGTTTTATGGATCTATCACAAGTGATGCTTGGGCTTTCCAGCATCACTTAGCGCTAGTGGTAAAGAATCTGCCTACCAATGCAGGAGACGTAAGAGAAGCAGGTTCAGTCCCTGGGTCGGGAAGATGCCCTGGAGGAGGGCATGGCAACCCACTTCAGTATTCCTGCCTGGAGAATCCCATGGACAGAGGAGCCTGGTGGGCTAGAGTGATGAGGTCGAAAAGAGTCGACACAACGGAGCGTGCACGCATGCTCAAGTGATGCTTATGACGATAAACCATACAAGTGACCTTGTCTTTTAGATATAAGCATTTATTAAAAGCCAAAAATGATTTACGCACCTCTATTTCCCAGAGTGCTTTAGAGCTGGTTGCAGAAGTGGCTGACTGACGCAAGGTTGTACGAAGGAAAATATGCTGTTTTTTCTCATATTCATCACAAGTCAGAAACTTCTCTTGTTCCGCATGGAACAATCGAACAACATCACCCTAGAAAAAGAGGCCAAAAAAAACTGTATTTCCTTTGCTGTATGTCTCAGGGAACTCAAACCAGGGCTCTGTGACCACCTAGAGGAGTGGGAAAGGGTAGGAGATGGGAAGGAGGTATGTATGAGGACCTATGTATGCCTATGGCTAATTCATGTTGATGCATGGCAGAAATGAAACCATTATTGTAAAGCAATTATCCTTCAATTAAAAATAAAATAAAAACTGTATTTTCAACAAAAGTTTGAACAAACAGACGTAAGAAGTAGGTGACTGTATGTTTTTGATACTCTGGGCCCTTCTGTAAACATTTGGCTTTTAATGATTACATATACATTTCCAAATATAGGAAGGAAAATTCAACATGAGTTTTAAGGTTTACAGTCACATTCTAAACTTCAAACACAGTGAATACATAGGTTTTGCATCTAGAAGCTCAGTAAGACAGCCTTCAATTCTTCCAGCAAATGTTCTACATAACATACTTACTCCTTTTAGTACATCTTCTCGATAGGAACTGTATTTCATGAATAAAGTGATTTTCCAGCTAGTGTTGCAATTAACAGCATTTACCTATTAATGAAGAGATGTTAAGTTATAAGACTGCAGGTTCCATTTTATACCATGAATTTTTACTTCAACTAGAGGAAGGAGAAAAAAGAATAACTCTGGGCAATGGGGTATGTATGTCAAAAAATATCTTCAAAGGACCATTCAAAATCTATAGGTATCTTAGCAGTAATAACTAGCATAAACTGGGCTTATGCTTATGAAAACAATGAAAGAAACTATAAGATTTCTTTTTCTTCTCATAATAAAAATCAACAAATTCACTTCCTTTCCTCCCAAACGTACCTCTTTACACCCTGGATTATCGAGTAGTTCTATGTTGCTGGCGTGCAGTGGCTGTCCTGCATTCACGGGCATCAAAACGACTTTATCTCCAACAACAATCTGGAAATCAGAATTAAGTTGCAACTGAGACACTGCATGGATCTGTGGTGATATATTTGATGCTACAAATAAGAGTCTTCATTATTGACCTAATATTTGACCTGTTTATCAAATTTTAGGTTAATTCTTTTCTCTTTAAGGTAAAATATCTTCTGATAAATGACTATATAATCATGTCCCACAGGGCTTATAAGTGTGGATTCATAAAGCTGGTGTAGATTTTTTTTCTTTTGCTTGGCATGTGGGATCTTAGCTCCCCGACCAGGGATCAAACCCATGCCCCTTGTGGTAGAAGCATGGAATCTTAACCACTGGACTGCCAAAGAAGTCCCTAGATTCTTTTCTTATTGGTCTGCCATTTCAGTTAGAGCTTTCCTAATGTCAGTAACTAGGTCAGCATCCCTCCACAGAGTCTGATGCCACATACACAGGAACTATCAAGAATAGATGCATCTGCCACAAAACAAGAATCTGCCGAAACATTAAAACCACTTCAGGTGCAAGCAGGGAATCTTACACATTTGTATTTGCTCTAAATTAAAAAGAAATCTACTACATTTGATCTTCCCCATAGTCTCCGAAATTTAATAAAAGCTCTAACATCATTTGTATTCAGAAAATGAAGAATCTGGTATAACCCTGTAGGAGCATGTTTATAGTTTGGGCCTTGGGCAACCGGTTCACTTTTATCTTAAAAATTAATACTAACAGTGTTCCTTAAACCTGGTGCTCATCTGTAAATAAAAATTAAAATTAATTATGGGAAAAGTGCTCTAAAGAAACAAGTCAAATTTGATCTTTTTATTAACAATGCCTGCTTGATCTTTAAGTGTCTTTATTCATCACTCAAATTTTGGGGAAATGAAGTTGTGCTTTTCTTAATGATAAAAGTGAAGAGTTATAGTTATTAAAGTTACTTTTGTCAAGTTCCACTAGAAGATTTACTACTGTAGTACCTTCACTCTTCTTCACAGAATTGCTCACCACTTCAGAAATGGAAATCAATACCTTCCCTTTGCATATTTCATATCAACTAAATATTAGAATAGACTAGTAGATAACTGAAAAATGAATTAGGACTGAGACAATAAAAACAGATAAAACGTCTTCTCCCTGGATCTGAGTCTAGACTAAGACTTTAAGAAACATAATTTCACATTTGCAATGTCAATAAATTATATACAAGAGTCTACATTCACCTATAGTACTGTTGTCACAAACTATACCTGGAGATTCAAATATGATAGAGAAGCCATAAGCTCATTAATTGAGCAAAAGAAGATTATTCTTTGGTTTGCAGGAATAGCTTCTGTTATTTATGGGACTAGTCTCTATTCACCATCCTACCTTTCAAGTCCATAATCAGGTGGAGGTTGTGATTCAGAAAGAACCATTACAGAAGCTCTTTATTATGTTCAGATAAGGATGAAATCATTTAGAAACTGTGTTAAGTGAGAGGATGAAAGGGCAGAACTGGGCTATGTTTGTGTAAAACAGGGAGAGTAGGAGTATACACATAAGAAATCATCCCAGTGGTTAACTGTGAAAAAGAGAAGTGGGAACTGGGAACATGGAAAAAAGGATTAAAAAGAGACTTCTCCCTATATATCTTTATATTGTTTTCTATCTTTGAATCATGAATTGGTATCTATTTTAAGCAATTAAATTATAAACAAAAATCAACATCACAGACATATTTTCAATACCCTCCCTCAAAAAACAAAAACATATGTTATTGCACATGACACCAAGCCAACTCCAAGTCTCAAAATCATGTAGAAGCCTGAGTAGCCTTCCATTCTACAGACACTGGGACTGGACACTACACTCTGCCAATACTACATCTGGGCTTCCAATTTCCTAAAGAACAGTTAGATCTGGTTCACTATCATTCCTGTCTGTACTATATAAATATTAGCCAATAAGTTGCTAAATATAATGACATATTTTAGCTATATCTTTCTAATTAAAAGAATACTTTTGGTTGCACCTATATTCAGTGCTCTAAATCTCACTATTTTTCCATAGCTTTCTGTAAGCTTTGGATCAATCCCTATATTAGTTTTACTTCAAAACAATAGCTGTAAAGTCTTCTATAACTTTAAGAGACATATAGCCAAAATGTCACCAACTTCAAGGATTCATAAGTGTGGTATTCATAAGGAGAATCTAACATTATCTCATTAATTTCCAGGTCCTAGGTCTTGTTGTTGACAATGGTTACTTTGAACACACATGATGAATAAAACTGACAAATGAAATGGACAAGATGCTAATCATAAGATATAAATCATAAGATATAAGCGCTAGGAATAACACAAACGTGTATAAGAAGTAGTCTCTATTCTTGAGGAATTCTTATCTATTTAGATAACTTGGTAAATTTGGTAGTATTTTCAGAAGAGTGCAGGCGTGGAGCCTGGTCCACTGACAGGGGGAGAGGTCTTCTGAGAAGCCATACATTTAATACAGAACTTGAGGATGACATCATTTTCTGCCATATCACGTTCATGCTAGTGCACACACATTTTAAAAAACTAATTCCAAAAGCATTTCTGCCGATTTTATGTATCAGCCGTGGAAGATTCATGCTGGGATTTTACTGAAAATAAAGAGGAACACAATACCACCAGCAGCCACCCTTCTTTTTGAAGTGGCACCTGGTGTGAAAAGAATACTGCAGTAGAAATCAAAACACCAGGGATCGAGTCCCACCTTCTCTGAAATTCCAAGAAGTCTAGGTTTTTAGAAGAGTGAAATCTACTTGCTATGTAAAGAGGCTCTTTCCCTAAGGGTTGTTTTTCTTTTTCTTGATTGAAAGAAATATCTGACCTTTTCTCTCTTTTAAAATCACTATCAAGGTAAAGAACCAATGTCTTCTTAGATCAAAGTTGAAGATGAAAAATTAACTACTCCATCAAGGGAAGATAAACAAAAATAAAATATTTATGTACTCTGTTCAAAGCTGTCCCCAGTGACTTTCTGAGCAACAACAAGCATGGACATCTACAGAGCTAAAAGTTGAGAGATACACAAAACTATTTTTCCCCAAAAATTATCTACCCTGAAATTCTATAAGATATATGACAGAAAGAAACAGTAGAAGCTACTGATTTTTTGAGGATATGAGCACTTTTCTCTCCAGCCTATCATCAGCCTCAGTTTTACATTAGCTTTCAGTCACTGAACATCTTTTGGGTAGTTATAACCTAAATTGCAACTTAACTAATTAGTAAATAATAAAGTAGAAATTTAAAAGCCCTTTAAATCTTGCAATTTCTTCCTTTCAGTTTAATGTTTTTTTGAAAAATCTACAGTCTTATACAGTCACAGAAATGAATAGAATTTGTATCCTGTTGTTGTGTGAAAATTGTATAAATCTTAATTATGTTGAATTGGTTCATAGTGCTCTTCAGGTCTACTATATCCCTTCTACTTTTCTGTCTATTCATTCTACTAATTTCTGAGAGTTTGACACTGAAACTCCAACCAAAAAATCTTGATTTATCTACTTAAAAAATAATTGTAACATATAGTGGAAATAAAGGTAACTTGGTTCTGTATTTTCCAAGTCTCCAATAAATGTTATCATACTTTCATAATTTAAAAATTTTTATTAAAAACTGCTTCAAAAAATCAACAGTAATTAAACCACTTGTTATGAAATGACAGGGTTTCCAACTGCCTTCAATAAAATACAGTACACTTGCATTTTAGAAAAATGCTACCTATTCCTAAGGAGGAAAATGAGTATTATGATACAATTATTTTCATGGAAATAAAGGTCTATGGATGTGCTTATGCTTTCACAGCAACCTTAATCACACACAAAAGCTACAGTGGTGAGCAAAAACAGTGAGCTATTTCAGCAAAAAGCAATGTGTAAGGTTGTTTTAGCCATGCTTTATGGAGCACATGTATATAAGGAGGATCTCTATTTTGCACATAACAATTATACTATCCACTTTAACCAAGATGGAGTGCCCCATCCTGCAATCCAGTCCAACTAATTATTTGAAATAGTTCATTACAGTCAACTCTCTTTGATCTTCTAAAGACATTTGAGAGTAGGGAAAGGAATATAAGATGAAAAATTAGATAGGATGAATTAATAAAATCATCCTTATTATAGCTTATTGACAAGGAGCATTTGGAGCTTACTGTTCATCATTCAGTCATGCCCAACTCTTTGTGACCCCATGAACTGTAGCCCACCAGGCTCCTCTGTCTATGGGGATTCACCAAGCAAGAATATTGGAGTGGTTGCCATTCCCTTCTCCAGGGGATCTTCCCGACCCAGTGATCGAACCCGGGTCTCCCACATTGAAGGTAGATTCTTTACCATCTGAACCATGAGGGAAGTCCATAAAGGCATTTGGGAGTAGGGAAAGGAATAGATAAGATGAAAAATTAGATAGCATGAATTAATAAAATCCACACAAATCTCAAGGCCCCAGTTTATCCAATGATTTCATTCTATTCCTTTAGAGCTTGAGCTCAGCTTTTGTTTGTTTTCATGCTTAATTTTCATTGACTACCTGCAAACAGGGACCCTACTCAGTGAGGGGGGCTGGAGAAGTATTTTAAAACAGGGCATCCAAAGACACAGGTTGTTCTTAAGCTGCATGACCAGTCCCTGAATAATTGAGAGTTGACTGTAATTAACTACCTACTGAAATTAAAATATGTCATGCTCACAGCAAACATCACTTGATGCCAAAAGGAAAAAGAAAATAACGTATTTTCAAGGAATCCAAAACAAGTTTAAAGTGCGTTACATTCCTGCATGCCATGCTTCTCCCAAACCTTACCGAAGGAGGATATCATCAGCTAATCTATTAACCAAATTAAACCATGAGGCTTGTAACCTGTGGAGTTGAATTTGGACTTCAAAATTCACTGGAAAAATAGATTTATTACAATATAAGACATTTCTAAGACAAGAAACAGCCCATACATTTTAAAATATTATTACAGTATTGATTGAGAAAACTGTCAGAATAATAAGACTTTAACATTGCTTTCAATTTTTAATGTTAATTTAATTTCAACTATTTTTATTGATCACCTGACCCAATATTTTTATTCTATTTACAATATTTATCGAGTAGTTGGTGTCAACCAGAATTTATTAAGCATCTCCCACATGCCAGGACTGTCACCTGCTACTTCATCTATTGCACACAAAAATATCTAACTTTTGATCCTATTGAATCATCACACGTAATTTTTATTTTCTCTGCTCCATAAAGCAGCATAAAAATATTTTGCAACTACTAAAATTCATATGATACAACATATTTAAGTATTGTCATCAATGAGCTACTGCCAATCATTACATTACACATCTCCTCATATATTACACATCTATTAAGTTGTACAGATTGTAAACAACTGGCCACTGAGCCAATAAATGACATATTGTCATGATTTGCTGTGCTACTCTATAAATTCAAAGGAATAAACTCCATCTCCTAACATAGCTTCTTCTATACAGCCACACTCCCCCCTGAATAAGGCCGAGAAGCAAACTCTGCTTCTCTCTCCCTTAAAAGTCTCAGTCAATATTTTAATGTTAAATTCTTTCACAAAATTCTGGCTGGAAGATGATTTTAAATCAATCTGATCTTAGTCTTTTTATGATTCCCGAGCACAATCTGTACTATAAATAAATGCTTTCAACCTATTAAAGAAATTAACATAAAATAATACATTGAAACTTGAAAACTATCTTTCGTTTCTTCGCATTTTTTGGATTCGCCATTATTAAGAACTAACATCTTCAAGAATACACGTTTTTCTCATCTTAGAGCTACATACATTGTCGCCCTCGCTTCTCAGCTTCCAGAAGGGATGAATATAAAACCAAGACCCTTCATTTCCCGCAGCATCCAAGGACACGCGCATGGCATTCTTCTCCAGTAAAGCAGGTAATCTCTTGTTGACAGTCAGATACTTGTTGCTTTTTATATGCAGTAGCTGTAGGAAAAAGTTAGGGATTACTGCCTTCATTCTTTGATCTCCTCTGTTCATTACACATATGTGTTTATATTTATATCACATACCCACATAACACGGCTCAGGGGAGAGAGAAAACAAAGAAGCTCTTTGCAGACTCACCATCTTTCCAAGTTGACTTTCTCTGGGTTCCTCCTCACCTCCACCCCCAGTGCTGTTTCATATGAAGTGAGCACACAAGGGAAAACAAACTAAGGACACGTCCCTGAATGATTTTCATCTACTGATAAAAAATAGGATAAACCCAGGCTTTCCAAAACAGACCAGGATGTTACTCCCAACTACGGAGTTGGCCAAAATGTTTATTCAGGTTTTCGTAAGACATTACAGAAAAGCCTGAATGAACTTTTTGACCAACCCAACATATTCTTTCTCAACTCCTGCCTGACCACAAAAACAAACTATATTAAAGGATAACAAAGGAACTGGAATAAGGCATCAACCCACTTCATATTATTAGCCACCCCTGCCTAAAACCGGCCCTCATCCCCCTGTGCGGGGAGACCAGCTGCTCATCCTAACCTCTGCCACTCCCACAAGAGGACATGATCCCGCTCCTTCTCAGATGAAGGCGGGAGCGCCACTGCTGGGGTTATCTGGATCCCATGGGCAAACCTTTCCAAGACATCATTCTGAGTAGGAAAACTGAAACAAATAACCTTCCTGCAATCATTTCAAAAAAAAAAAATGGTCACTTTAACATCCACAAAATAAGAAGGAAATTATCTCAGAAATTTCCAGTGAAAACCCTCAGGTGCCAACTCCAGTCCTTTTGGAATCCACCCTGTTAAGAGGGCGTGGCTCAGCCCTTAACACTTTGGGAAACATTTGCATGTCAGATTCTTGACAAGAAACATAAGCTCTGCTTGCTGGCACTTACTATGAAGCAAAACCTGGTTAAGAGAAACTCTAGTTATGGAGGACCACCCAGGGGACATTCAACCACAGGTAACACACAGTCTATTATGGGATTAACTTGTAAGAACCAGGGAGTCACAAACCCAGGGCTCTCCTCTTGCCCCATCAGAGAATTGCTCTGTTGGTCCCGTGCCTGGCACTTGGCCACTGGCCAATAGCAAAACATCAGGGGATGTTATTTTTTGAAACAGCTCTAAGAAACACCTCATTGTAGCGTTTATAGTAAGGAAGTTGTTAGAGCCATTGTTTACTATATTAAACAGTGTCCTCTTTATGAGAGCTCATTGGAGAAACAGTTCTCTGGTCCTCTTCCTGAGAATGTTTGTGCTTCCAAACTTCTGACTTAGTTCTCTGTACTGGCCTTCTACTAATATGTAAACATCACAATATTTCACATGGCCTTATACCTAGACAAGCAACAAAAAGGCTTCAACTCAAAGTTTACCAGTCTTTACAACATGGATGTGATAAACATGCCTCACCTTTGACTTCACTTTATTCATGCAATCAGGATTTTCCCTTTGATCCAGTTACCTTATTTATTTCTATTTTATCTTGTTATGCGGAAGGTATTTTTGAAAATGCCTTACATTCTTTCTGGAACAAGGTTGGGGCATATATTAACAACTATCCAAGTAAAAAATTAAAAGATCTAAGTGAAGCACAAGGAAGAAATGCTGATGAAATAAATCAGTGTGCATAACTCAAGGACAGTTCTCATCTAAAAGTACAATTTGAAAACTTTCCTCCCTACAAAATGAAAAGAAAAGCTTCATATGTTACATGTTTAGTCTCATTAATTCTAGAAGACTATTTTATTACAAGCTTTCCCCATCTTCTTCCTTTGATTTATTTGTGTAATTCATCTAGATAAGCTCATTTTTTTTATGTGTACACACTGGATTTATTCATATAGAATGATGTGCTAAATATCAACTGAAAATATCATACTGTCTGTATAATTCTGACCAAAGAACAAACTATTGTAGCCCCCGATTTTAACGCAGGTTGGCATTCCTACCAAATGCAAATTATTGATAAAATATTCATCTTTTTTATACAAAAATAAATAGACACTTACTTGTATAACATTACTGTATTTCACAATTTCCCCCAATAGCTTCTTGTTCTCTGATTCATTTTGTTTTTGTTCCAGTTCTGCAGCATGCTATAAAGTGATTATCAAATATTTACTGTGAAACCATAGCAAATAGAGCACAATAGCTGACACAGAAAACAAGGTTTATTTTAGGAACAAAGAATACAATCAAGACTAGAATAGGCGGATTGCTTTAAACTTGGTGCTTAGGGAGAAGTGGGGCAGTAACTAAATATATGATTATAATGTGTGACAATTCTCTCAGTTTAATGCTGAAATGTAGCCTAAAATATATTGATATGCTCTTATGTTAGAAATTTCAGAAAAAGGACTAAGCAGTTTGGTCTTAAAAAATTATTTTCAGAAGGAATATTGCTAGAGAAGCCAAACACAGATAGATTTCAAAAGCTTCAAAATACAGTTTCAATTATAAAAGTAACAGAAATTTTAATAACAAACTAAGTCTTATTAAATTTACACAGAGTCCAAATCAGAAACAATAGACTTTCAATTTTTTTCTGATAATCTTTCAAAAGTACTATGTCAAGTAAAATATAACTGGATTTGATATTCCTGCAGAGATTCTAAATTGGTTTTCAGTGTGATGTGAATATCTGAATTGGTCCGGCACACCCTAATAAATAGCAAGAAATACAATACCTACACACCAGGAAATCAGTAGTCATACACTGATTAAAAAGACTTAAACATCCTTTCCGCTTTCAGAGTGTTGCCACATCTGTTCTGGATCTCAGTGTATTGAGGGAAATCACTAAGCTACGGAATAGATCTTTTGTTATTGTTGTACTTGTTCTATTTTAAGCCAGAGAGATGGAAGGCTAGTCCTTACCTGTAACTTCTTCAGCAAGGCCGCCTCTGTGTGGTTGCCTTGTTTAGCTTGCTTGGCTTTCCAATATTGCTTCTGAGCAGAATATCGGTTCATAGGGCACACCTTAAAGAGGCAGTCTATGACAAATCAACAAACGAAAACACTGTAACTAAGGAGACCAGCATTTTGTAGATTTCCCTTATAGCCGAGTATTAGAATCTTGAATGTCTGAGTATAAATAACATTTAAACATCATTTAGCCCATACTCAGGTGAATTCTTAAATTCTACCCATAACATTGCTTTTCAAATAATTATTTAGTCTGTTAAAATACCACCTTTTTCATTAGTTTAGGGTTTTTAAAAGAAACCATAGCTAATGTGATTTATTAAAAAACCAAACCAAGTTCAGTTCAGTCGCTCAGTCGTGTCTGACTCTTTACGACCCCAGGAATCACAGCATGCCAGGCCTNTTCTATTATTCTCTTTAAAATTAAGTATAGAATTAAATGAGGGGATCTCTTTTCTTTTTGTATACTTTTGTTGATTCATTTGTTTTTGGCTGCACTGGCTTTTGGTGCTGTGCTCGGGTGCTCGGGTTTTCTCTAGTTGTGGTGAGCAGGGACTACTCTTCACTGTTGCACACAGGCTTCCCGTCGCAGTGGCTTCTCTTGTTGTGGAGCACAGGCTTCAGTGGTTGCAACACATGGGTTCGCTAGTTGCAGATCAGGGTTCCAGAGCACAGGCTCAGTACCTGTGGTACACGGGTTTCGCTGTTCCGTGGCATGTGGGATCTTCCCGGACCAGGGGTCGAGCCCCTGTCCCCTGCACTGGCAGGTGGATACCTATCCACTGCACCACCAGGGAAGTCTGAGACAATCTCTTTTCAAATCTCTCTTTTGGTTCTAATGGCACACATGATCAAGAAATATTACTGTAAATTACTTAAGGACGTCTTAAAACTCAGAAGAAATAATGACTTTTTTCTATAGCTTGTAATTAGAAATAATAACAAATTCTATTGGTTGTTTCCCCTCTACACATATACACCTATATAAAACATTATTAACTTCTGGTCTAAAAGTTATTGATGTGGATGAGTAAATATTTTATAAGTAGCAGAAAACGACACCTTCTAACTGCTCAAAGTAGGTGGGAAGACTGTCATAATTAGAGCAGGAGACAGGAATCCTCACCAGGCACAAGCATGTGAAACCCAAATAACTAGATTTAAAAACTGTTTTCCTTGGCAGCATAGTTGATAACCCGTAGGAACTATTCCTATATATAAAGAGAATATACAAGTTTTACAAGCACGCATACCAAGGTTGTTTAGTGATATCTCCAAAAGAGTACTCCCAAAGTAACACAGCAGACTGCTTTAACTGTCCTATATTAGGCAAATGGCCAAACTCTACATTGTTCAGTGCAGCAAAATACAAGTCTATATTTAAGTAGAACTCAACTCCATAATCTGCAATCTCTACTTCTGACTACCTTCATCTATGAAAAAAGAAAAAAAAAATGGGTTCTCCATTACTTCAAATCCCTAGTTAAGTCCATTAGGAAATAGTCTTTTGACAAAGAAAATACTTTTTTCCTTAATTCTAGACTACCCCAGGAGCACTCCTAATGAATGGTATCCTGGGGTAGCTAGCAAAGAAACTGCCACAGTCCTCATCGTCATAGCCAAAGGGATTGTGATGCATCCAGTCAAACATCCAGCCAACAAGGGTTGACTAGCAGGCTGGGCCTCTGGGTGCGAGGACTCAGACCCTGTCCTCAGAAAGCTCTCCATCTAGTGGGTGAAACAGGCATCGACTGTGTGATGAATTTTCACAATGAGGCTCTGGAGAAGGTGCTGTGGGCCTCAAAGATGCAAAAGCCCATTCTCATTGTTTAGGGGGATCCAGAAAAGTCTTCCGGAGAAGAAGACACAAGTTAAGTGTTAAAGAATCTATACTAATTCAGCATGTTGGCAAGAAGGTTCGAATGCTCAAGGGTTGCGGGGTGGGGGGAGGGAGTGCGGGGGGTATCTCAAACAGAGTCCATGCCAGTACAAGGGCAGAGAAGCAGAATGTCCAGGGACCTACCAACTGGTCAAGAAAATGACATTCCAGGCTGTGAAATGAAATCGGCAACACTGGCTGAAATCTGGGTCTGCAGGGTGCCATGTTTTAGGTTAGGAGTATGCTCTTTACCCCAGGGAAAACACCCTATTCTTAGGGTTTTCAGTTCTTACAGCACATGGAGGATGACATAAACAAGACGAGAAGCCCAGCATGAAAGTCCACCACCAGTTTGATCAGAGATAGGGAGGATCTAGGCCTATGGGAGTTTTAGGGTAGCCGCAGATTTAAAAAGAAAGCAGCAGAACCAACAGGCTTAGTCTTACCTATTAGTGTGGGGTGGGGAAGAGTGAGGGAGGGGGAAAGTGAGGATAGTCTAGCTGACATCCTCCCACTCTGGTTGAGACACTAAGGCTTAGATTTTCAAAGCCCTTTCCATTTTCAGAGCCTCAGCTGTTTACTTCTCCTCAGCCACCTTCCCCTGGAGGCATCTCATTTTGTAAATAATTGAAGTGTTTCTGTGGGTACCATCATCAAGGGACTATTCTGGTTGACAGGAAGAAACCTAGGGCATTTAGACCTCTAAAAATGATGTTGGTGGTAACAGTGATGGGTGTGTGTGTGTGTGTGTGTGTAACTCTCCCTCTACCTCCTTTAGAAAGCATTTTTAAAAATCTGTTCTTGGGCTAGTCACGTATTCCGTCTGATTTTAAATTTACTGCACAATAAAGGTAGCAATATTACTTGCCACACCTAATTCACAGGGCTGCTGAGATGAGCAAAAAAAAAAAAGGTAGAAAATCTGTGAAATTACTCTGTGAACTTTAAAGCCCTATAATAAGCATTAAATGTAAGGTATTGTTATTAATATTGCTCCATTCATTCAGCAGTAGCTTTACTAAGATTAAGAAGTGACTAAACACAGAGCTCTCAGCAAAGAGCTTCCAAAAGTAGAGCTCTCAGATTAAACCCAAACGTAACCCCAAAATGTCAAATTCATGACAAGGTGTTCACTACTTCATTGATGCCACAGTCTCAGACGCTACAATATGTCTTTGTATACAGTTCTTGAATTCCCTGAAAAAGCAAGGCAAGAAGTAGAGGGTAAAGTCTCTACTACCATGTTCAGTTCAGTTCAGTTGCACAGTTGTGTCTGACTTTTTGTGACCCCATGAATCGCAGCATGCCAGGCCTCCCTGTCCATCACCAACTCCCTGAGTTTAGCCAAACTCATGTCCATCGAGTCAGTGATGCCATCCAGCCATCTCATCCTTCTCCTCCTGCCCCCAATCCCTCCCAGCATCAGGGTCTCTCCCAATGAGTCAACTCTTCGCATGAGGTGGCCAAAGTATTGGAGTTTCAGCTTCAGCATCAGTCCTTCCAATGAACACCCAGGATTGATCTCCTTTAGGATAGACTGGTTGGATCTCCTTGCAGTCCAAGGGACTCTCAAGAGTCTTCTCCAACACCACAGTTCAAAAGCATCAATTCTTTGGCACTCAGCTTTCTTCACAGTCCAACTCTCACATCCATACATGACCACTAGAAAAACCGTAGCCTTAGTATCTTTTGAAATATGCAGAAGCAATAACTAGCACCAGCATGGGTACAGCCTTGACAAAAAGCCTTCCTTTCTCTTCGCTGGTGGCTCAGCTGGTAAAGAATCCACCTGCAATGCAGGAAACCCAGGTTTCAGTTCCTGGGTTGGGAAGATCCCCTAGAGAAGGGAATGGCCACCCACTCCAATATTCTTGCCTGGAGAATTCCATGGACAAAGGAGCCTGGTGGGCTACATGGGCTCACAAAGAGTCAGACACAACTGAGCAACTAACACTTTCTTTGGCATGCAGGAACCCAGACCTATCTATCCACTCTCACTACCCTCCTCAACCTGCTTCCAGAACTCTGGAACCCCTTAGTCTGCTCATTCTCTAAATTTAAAGATGTATATACTGCTAGGAAAAAAGACCTCAGGGAGTTTTCTAATTACAAAGCTACTTAGTGTCATTTATTAACTAGGTAGCAACAATCTCTAGCATTTCAAGACTCAAAGAATAATTTAAAAAAAAGAAAAAGGCAAGGTTTGCTTCATAGAGCAAACATCAAAAGCACAAATAAGTAATTACAAGCAAGTAATTTGAGTTAAATTTAAAAAAAAAACAACCTTAAGATGTAAGGCCAGCAATTTTTGCAGAATTATAGAAGGTCAGGAAATGCTAGAAATCTGACTAAACAGGCTATGTTCAGTCAAGCAATATTGTAAAAAAAAAAAAAAAAAAAACCAAAACCAAAAGTCTTAAAATTGGAACATTTATTTTAAAACCATGGAAGGAAATCAAACCTCCCGGAAGTGTTCACGTTAAACTGAAAGATCTGCTGGTATCTTAAACCTTCTAATAAATGTTCGTGGAAGGAAGAAATATGAAAGCCATTCAAATGGTGTGGAGCAGGTATTCCTCACTGTAACACTGTGAATCAAAGAACTAACCTTCCCAAGCGACTCCATGTGCGTCTGGAAGGAAACCAGTCTAAATTTCTACTCACAATACCTCACTAAATAGTTCTCAAATGTTTTGCTTTGTACAGATACAAGTGCTTCCTAAAATACAAGGCAGCTTTTGCACCCCAGAAACCTGTCTGTAGGACTCTATTCTAGGTTATTATACATGAAGTTCAAGTTATGTAGTAGCCAACAATTTCCCTTGGTAATGGTGGAAAGAAAACTTTGTTTCATTTCTTCTCCCTCCAAGAGATGTCCTAAGATTTAAATGAGGCAAAACATTAAAACCATCAGCAAATGGGTGTCACAAAGCAGGCATTCAACAAATGGCTCTTTCATGGAAGCCTGTAAAATTACCTCATGCTGATTACAGAGAATGTGGCTGCCAAGGGCTTTATTATCTCCACATGGAGAAAGGTGGGGAGGGAGAGCCTCTGAGCTTCTCCTGTTTTTAATATAAACCGGATGGAGCAGAGTTCCATGAAGACAACAGGCCCTTCCCAATGAAAAAATGGAAAGTGGTAACAAAACTCTCCCCAGGGCCAGGGCCAGGCAGATGAGGGGTGACTGGATGCCAGCAATTAGAATTAACAGTTGGTCAGAGAGAGGTACACATTCACTGGCCAAATATATAATTGTAGCTCTCTTCTTGTTTTTCAGTTTCTCTAAGAAATGTATCCTGAAATACAGTGTGTTTAAAGAACTCTTTAAGTTTAGAGTATGTTTTTTCTAAAGGAGTCTGTTTTGTTTTGTTTATGGGTGGAAATTTCAAACCAAACATCTACTCCCTGATTATGATCAAAGGCAAGGATAGAGGATGTCTAAGAGGGGAAGCGTCCTCTAGAATGTTACAAAGGCCGAAGAAAATTTACTGCAGGTGTTAGCACGTGTTAAAATTTATCAGAATACTTGGCTTCCAGCATGAAGGTTGCAGGATAGCTTCTTCTAAGCAAAAGTCAGCTATTTTACTACTGAAGAAGGAGAGAAATGGCCTGTAGATTATGCAAATGTTACAACTCGAAGGGGCTCCAGATAAAATCTAACCTTTCCCTTCTCTGACATAGGAAGTAAAAGCTCAGAGTAAGTTGCCTTAGTCATTCAAGATAGAATCTATAGATTGAAATAACTTACAAATATACACAAGTTCAATCGCACACAGGATGCTTGAAAGCCCTGTGAAGTGACTGTCTGGCCCCGCAGTGGCAGATGCTGATACCATACTTGGTTTGCTCGATACAGTTAACTGCCTTGGAGCACCTCGTAAACTATAGACTGTAATCCTCTGATATACATAATGCATATTGATAACAAAGAACATCTGATCTTCACAACATTGAGAGTTAGCGGGGATAATTTTCTCTATATTCCAGAGAAAAAATTGATACTTCTCTTAAATCCAAAAAGTTGGTAAGGAATTAAGTCAGAATGTGAACTGTAATCCTCTGATATACATCTATCTGAGTGAGTGAGTGAAAGTCGCTCAGTCGAGTCCGACTCTGCAACTCCATAGATATCTATCTACATCTAAAAATATATAGATTTCTGATATCTAGATAGATAGATATAAAACAATTATAATACTTCAAAGGTACATTTATGTTTTATCATGGGAAGTATGCCACATGAAAGTGAAAGTCACTCAGTCCTATCCAACTCTTGGTGACTCCATGGACTATACTTAGTCCATGGAATTCTCCAGACCAGAATACTGGAGTGAGTAGCCTTTCCCTTCTCCAGGGGATCTTCCCAACCCAGGAATTGAACCCAGCTCTCCTGCATTGCAGGTGGATTCTTTACCAGCTGAGCCACAAGGGAAGCCCAGTGTGCCACATATGCCTGTATAATTAAATAAATGCTAAGACATCAATAGGAATGTTACAATATCTTAATCTCAAAAACATTTATTACCTGATTCCTACATTAATGGCTAAATTCTCAAAAAACAAGGGAAATTTTATATTCCGCTTCCTCTGGAGTGAGACAGAAAAATAAAATTCAAATGTACCAATGCTTATTTTCAATCCTGTCAAGGTTTTAATTTTAGCATTAAGCAAACACTAGGCCTAAGCAGAATTCACTACCAAAACATCATAATTTATAATTTTCAATTAATTTCCCATTCTTAAAGTTTCATATTAATAAGCACAATCAAAAAAATGTGTAATCAGCAGGCTGATTCCAAAATCAAAAGGCAAGTCTTCAAGTCACTACACAAATATCAAGTCTGAAAGAAACTGAAGCAAATTTATACATACATAAATGTGTGTGTACATATAGACATGTGTGTGTATATATATGTGTCTATACACATATAGACATAGGGCTTCCCCGGGTGGCTTATTGATAAAGAATCTGCCTGCCAAGCAGAAGATGTGGGCTTGATTTCTGGGTTAGGAAGATCCCCTGGAAAAGGAAATGGCAACCCACTCCACTATTCTTGCCTGGAGAATTCCATGGACAGAGGAACCTGGTGGGCTACAGTCCATGGGATCACGAACAAGATGGACACCACTAAGCAACTAAACCACTACCAACACCATACATATAGACATAGACATCCATATACACAATACTTATTTATATATATTTTATATGTGTTTACTTGTATTTTCATTTATAAATATATAATACACTTTTATAGTATCTCCTATGTATCAGAGCTTGTCACATTCCCTAACTTAATTCTTCTGAAAACCCTTTGAGGTTGGCATTAATTTGATAAATGAAGAAACTGAAACTGAAGATCTATCCTAAATTTTCAAAAATAGTTTTTAGATTTACTCCAGATTGTTTTCACAAGAAGTAAAAGAAATCCAAACATCCATCAAGAGATGAATAGATAAACAAAACGTGGTATACACTTACAATGGACTGTAGCCCTGCCATAAAAAGAATAAAATTCTGATACATGCTAAAAGATACACTTAGGTACTTTTACCGAAATTAAAATGCAACATGATAGCCTCGCTTTTCCTGGTTTCATACTCCTAGAAATGCTTAACTTTTCCTGTGCATACGTGCCAAGTTGCTTCAGTCATGTCCGGCTCTTTGGGCTCCTTTGTCTGTGGGATTCTCCAGGCAAGAATACTAGAGTGGGTTGTCATTCCCTCCTCCAGGGGATCTTCCCGAACCAGGGAATGAACCCACATCTCTTATGTCTCCTCCTTTGGCAGGTGGGTTCGTTACCACTAACGCCACCTGGGAAGCTCAAACCTCTCCTGATGCTGCTGCTGCTGCTAAGTCTCGTCAGTCATGTCCGACTCTGCGCAACCCCATAGATGGCCTCCTACCAGGCTCCCCCGTCCCTGGGATTCTCCAGGCAAGAACACTGGAGTGGGTTGCCATTTCCTCCTCCAATGCATGAAAGTGAAAAGTGAAAGTGAAGTCGCTCAGTAGTGTCAGACTCTTAGCGACCCCATGGACTGCAGCCTACCAAGCTCCTCCATCCACGGGATTTTCCAGGCAATAGTACTGGAGTGGGGTGCCATTGCCTTCTCCACAAACCTCTCCTGCTGCTGCTGCTGCTGCTGCTGCTGCTGAGTCGCTTCAGTCGTGTCTGACTCTGTGCGACCCCATAGATGGCAGCCCACCAGGCTCCGCCGTCCCTGGGATTCTCCAGGCAAGAACACTGGAGTGGGTTGCCATTTCCTTCTCCAATGCATGAAAGTGAAAAGTGAAAGTGAAGTCGCTCAGTCGTGTCAGACTCTTAGCGACCCCATGGACTGCAGCCCACCAGGCTTCTCGGTCCATGGGATTTGCCAGGCAAGAGTACTGGAGTGGGGTGCCATAGGACCCAAAATGTATTTTAAAAAGGGCTGAGATCTGCAACTCTGACTTAATAGAAGTAACAAAGTAGCAACCTAGAAACAATTAGGCAGGATATTTCATGGTCTCAAGGCCTCCACTTTAAAAGTAGTAATTTTCAAATAGCTGAATAACTAAACTTTTAAGACAGGTAAAATAACTTTATAGTGATGGGCTTTTTAAACCAATTGCAGCATGGCAATAATAACTCCTGGCTTAAACTTTTTTAAAGTTGAACACAAAATATTTTATGCCAAGTTATAATTATGTAATAGAGAGTTATGTAATATTTAGATTGAAGAATTTCTTGCTGTTCATTATCTAGCTGTTGAATTCACTGTTACACCCATACAGGAGAAAAAAACAAAATCAGTGTCTCATGCTAGGTCCTCTGCGAGCAGATATTTACCCGTAAGGAAAAAAAAAAAAAAAAGATGACAAAGTCCTAATCATCACTATTACTGCAGAGTTGTGCCCAAGTAAAACTACTTTTTGTTGATTATTATGACCATAAAGCATCTATCTCTATAAATAATTTATAAGTAAACGGACAATAATTCAATGGACATGAGTTTGAGCAAGCTCTGGGAAATAGTGAAGAACAGGGAAGCCTGGTATGCTGCAATCCCTAGGGTCACAAACAGTCAGACATGGCTTAGCAACTGAAAAACAACAGTTGTTTTAAAAACTGTAATTGTGCAAACCAAGTTTGAAGTCAATTTATTTGGCTTTGGTCAGCCCTTTTTGAATGGACTGAAATGAAATGGGATGGAATGAAATGGCATTTGACTTTTTAATTTTACTTTATTTTTAATTGGAGGATAATTATTTTATAATATTGTGATGGTTTCTACCATACATCACCATGGAGCTTCAAGAGGGATGGAATGGAATGGAATGGGAAGGGAAGAGAAGGTAAACAGAAGTCACTGCACTAGCAAGTATTCTATTCAAGAAACTTGTTTCGTGTGTCTGTGTGTGTGTGTGTGTGTGCATGCACATGTGTACATGTGTGTTACATACTGGATTATGATGTGAAATGTACAGTATTCAGTATTCCACACTGAGAGCTGCAATACAAAGTGTTTGAAAGTGACTATTCTATAGGATTACACATGAATACAGGTTAGGGTTAAAGGAAATAAAATTTAAAAAATAAAACAAATCTAAATAAAGAGAGGAGAAAAGGAGGGGAAGGAAAGGAAATAAAGGAAGGAAGGAATTCTGTTGTCAAGAGGGGAGTGAAAACTGACATGATCAAAGGAACTTTTTCTTAATTTATAGACTTCTGAAATCCAGTTTTTACTTTGAAATAAAAAGTATCCTTCTATTAATTGCCCCATGAAGTTTCTATATAGGCAATTACAATAGAACAGGAGGATATCCTTTGAAATAAGTCTTCCTCTTTTTCACCCCCACTCTAGTTGACCTCTCCCTTTACTACCTTACCTATCCAGCAGACAGCACCTTTTGCTAAGTAACATTTTGCATGTAACTCTACATTCACCAGCTATTATCTGCCATATGGAAGATGCTCAGAATCTGTAGAGGAAACACCTCCTCTACCTTTACAACCTTACCTATCCATCAGATGGCATTTTTGATAACTAACATGTTTGCATGTAACTCTACATTCATCTTCCTTGGTAGCTCAGCTGATAAAGAATCCACTTATAATGCAAGAGACCCTGGTTCAATTCCTGGGTCAGGAAGTTCCCCTGGAGAAGGAATTAGGCTACCCACTCCAGTTTTCTTGGATTTCCCTGGTGGCTCAGATGGTAAAGAATCCCCGTGGGTTTGATCCCTGGGTTGGGAAGATTCCCTGGAAGAGGGGCATGGCAACCCACACCAGTATTCTTGCCTGGAGAATCTCCATGGACAGAGGAGCCTGGTGGGCTACAATCATGGGGTCAAAAAGAGTCGGACACAACTGAGCAACTAAGCACAGTGCCCAGCACTACACTCAGCACCGAATATCTAGTATATGGAAGATGCTCAAAATTTGCAGAGGAAACACCTGCCAAATTGCCTGAGAAACAATTGTTAGATTTCTGTTCTTTCTGCTCCAAAAGGTTTTACTCATTTTTGTCTCCTGTTAAAATGCAAATATTTGAGACGGGAACACTCTAAGATCCTGGGCCTCAGTTTAAAAGTGGACATGAGCTGGTGCTATGGATCTGGGGAGGTAACTTTTATATTACAAAAAAAGGATGTGCAAGAAAGGTGTGTATCAAATTTTCAGATGGCACAGAATGGGGATGAATAATTAATTTGACAGACAAAAATCTAGATTTGAAATAATCTCTACAGGACAAACATCAACACAATGAAACTTTAACAAAAGTACAGTTCCGAATTTAAATTCAGGAAAATGCAGCTGCTTGAGTATCTGACAGATTTGAGTTCAACTTCATATAATTTTATGTGTCCAGGCCAATTCTGGTTTTATGCCTGGTGCCTGAGCTTAATTACCGTGTCCTTTTTTACTCTCAAAAGTATCCTAATTTACATGATAAAGTATATGTTCTCCCCAAATATAATAAATGAATACCATGATATTGCGACTGGAAAGGTGATGGAGACATTTCAGGCTGATTCACGGAAGAATGAGCTTCAACCAGAGAACTGGGGACACATTCAGAATATTAGACTCAATGACGCACACTCAGAATGCCGGGCTCAATTATAGCTGCAACACTTTAAGTGGCACCCTGACAAAATAGCCTATCTCCAAAGTTGGGCACACAGGGAAGCCAGTATAATATAGAGATCATGCTATTTGAAGAACAACAGCAAATTAATCACAGGCAAGTTAGCTTTCACAATAGCGTTCAGGCAGAGGCAGGTGAGAAATGCTGTCAAAGGGATCTTGTGTTAGGAAGAAGGCCCTTTCCATATACTACCTACTGCCTTCTGTGTTATGACGGGACCCATGGCAGAGATGACTGGCATGAAAGGTGATAGAGTTCATGTTTAGAATTTCCTGATAAAAAGCTCAGACAGCTCACCTGCCCCATCTGTGTTTATCACATCATAGACTGGTCTGGCATCTCACTATTACACTATTACAAAGACCAAGAAATTGCAGCCCTACACCTTCTAAGTCTTTCACTATGAAATATCTGTCAGCAAAGGGTAAAATACTCAAAGTTAAAGCATTACATAAATATCCATTATTATTACTTCCAACTTTACATTCCAGATGAGCAAATACAGTTGTGTTGATTATACCTCAGAGTTTCAGAAGCATGCTTGCTGTGATATTTTGTCACTTAAGTTGCTTAATTTCATAAGATCCTTTCAGATGAAAAGAAGGTGAACAGAGAACTGAAGTTTAAAGAATGAAAACTAAGAAGCATCCTCTCTGCGCAAAACACACACACACTCACACACACTCTAATAACAGCTAACAATGAATGGTCAGACACTATGCACCAAGCACTATGATAAGAGTTTCACATCAATTCTATCATACTCCAGTAAAAATTAAAAAATAAATTACAAGGACATACTGTAGAGCACATGGACCAGTCAATATTTTATAATAACTTTGTATGACATATAATCTATAAAAATATCGATTACTACATTGCACATCAGAAACTAATATTGTAAGTCAACTAAATTTCATTTTAATTTTTAAGAAATTAAAATAAATGTAAAATCAAAAAAAGAAAAATGAGAGAAAGGTCCTACTCTCATTCCCATTTCACAGATGGTGAAAGTGGAGGTAGAAGGTTAGGTTTTGCCCAGGGTCACAGAATTAAACAAGTATTGGAGCTAGGAGTCGAACCTTCATAACTGCCATCAGAGTCTGTGCTTTTATACACTAACGGTGGAAAGGACACAAAGAAACCAGCTATTTTGCATGTTGGGAAGTCAGGGCAGTAAGATACTGGAGAACTAGGAAACGGCAGGAAAGGGAAGACTTCCAGAAAACAGGCTGGACGTGAGAAGTTGGAAAATTAGATGTGGTGACAGAGTAGCTTCTGCAGGAGACAGGGCATTTTGGCAATTTCTTGAAAAATTAAATACACAGTGAATATATAATTCAGGAATCCTCGTTCCAAGGTATCTACTCAAGAAAATTAAAACACATGGTCCACACAAAGCCTCATACACAAATGTTTGTCGTTCAGTTGCTGAGTCTTGTCCTACTCTTTGCAACCTCCGTGAAATGCAGCACGTCAGACTTTCCTGTCCACAAGTGTTTATATCAGCATTATTCATAACAGCCAAAAACAAGAAAGGGAAACAACCCAACTTCAAATGTATCAGTATATCCACAGAATGGAATATTACGGAGTCAAAAAAAAAAAAAGGACTGAACTACTCATATACAAAACAGCTTGGATAAATCTCAAAAATATACACAAAGTGGAAGAAAGTGTGAAAGTGCTAGTTGCTCAATCATGTCCTATTCTTTGCCACCCTCTGGACTGTAGCCTGCCAGGCTCCTCTGTCCAAGACAGAACACTGAACAAGAACACGGGAGTGGACTGCCATTCCTTCCCCAGGAGATCTTCCTGACTCAGGGATCGAACCCAGATCTTTAACATTGCAGGCCAATTCTTTGCCATCTGAGCTGCCAGGGAAGCCTGTGCAAGCCAGACACGAAAAAACTACACACCATAATGATGCCATTTATATGAAATTCTAGAAAAGGCCAAACTAGAGCATCCAAAACAGTCAGTGGTTCACGTAGCAATGGGCTGGGGACAACGCTTGACTGCAAGCGGGCAAAAGAAGTTTTGAGTTGGGGGTAATGGAAATATGATCATGTGTTGGCTGCAAAACTGCATTTTCCAAAACTTATTGAACTAGGCACTTAAAATGGGTGTTATTATAAGTAAGTTACTGTAAAATAAAACTGAAAAAAAAAATAAATCACTAGATTTGTATATAGCCCTAAACTGGTTTCTTTTCGATGGTGTTTCTTTTCTTATCAGTGGTGTCCCATAAATAGTCTTAAGATAAAAGATAAAACTCTGAGGACATAATAAGCATTTTTTTTTTTTTTGCTGTTTGGGTTGAGGTTTGCTTGGTTTGGGAGGAAGAGGTGACTTGCTGGCTACAGATCAGGCTCTAGCTGCCCTTCTCTGCACCTGGAGGCTCTCACACACACCTGGGGATGGACTGATCAGGCACACCCAGGGGTGCAGCAGGGAGATCTGATTAAACCTAGTGAGACACATTTTCCTAAACACAGCACACAATAACACTGAGGCTTCACCCAAATTTTAATTCTAATTTGGAGGAAAGAACAGCCTGGAATACCTTGTCCTACCTGAAAGTGAGTGACACCCGCTGAGTCACGTCAAAAGAGGCTCCTACTCAACAAGGATGAGGCTGTCTGTGCCTAAAGGTTCAAAGCGGACTAAAGCACAGCAAATATGTTAAAATCCATGAGCTCACAGTTGTAAGAAAAAATACTTATTAGTCTTCTTTGGAGGTCAAGGTATCAACTCATTACTCTAAACACGAGTAAAGAAAACTAAGCATTAAGAGAGACGAGATTAAAGGAAGGTTCCTCAGTACTTTGAAGCACATCCACGGAGACACGTCTGTGCTGCCCTGCCAAGTGGAAGAAGCAAGCTACACCACATGCACAATGTGATCTTGGTGTTACAAAAACAAACAAAGCTACACCATGCTATTATATGCCTGATAAAAACACAAGGAAAATAAACTATTCGCCTTGAGGAATGGAAGTGAGCATTGCAGAGGAAGGAAAAGTGATTTTCACTCTGTGCTTTAGAAAACTCTTTACAAAAAAAAATTTTAAACAAATTTTTTAACAAAAACTTTTTAAACAAGAATTTTTCACTTTCCCAAGAAAAGGATCTAACTTACTATGAACTACTTCACTGTCTACTTTGTTTAGTCCACTCATACTCTTTTCCATGGAACTCTGTGATTAAGTAGCACCCAATTATTCCCCAGAAAGAAAATCTGAGGCAGGAAACCTGTCCAGGCTGAGGAGGGGAAAGAAAGCTCCCGGTGAGGGGTGAAGCTCAAGGCAGCATATACCACTCGGAGGCTGGCTGTGTCTGAGGCCAGGGCGACGCCTTCTCAGCCGGGGAGAGTCCAGTTCAATTGCAGTGTATCCCTTTTAGTCTCCAGTTAAGGAGTTTATTTAACAGGAGTGGTGAAGGATACAATTAGAAATTTTCTCAAAGGTTAGCAGAATTGAAACAATGAGACTTTCCCAACAAAACAGTGACTTTTCTAAGTGCTAATAATTCTAACCTCTTTTCCCAGCAAGGTCAGGGTCTCTGTAGTAGCCAGTTTTATGTATGTGAATATATGGTCCTTCAGGGCTTCCCTGGTAGCTCAGACAGTAAAGAATCCGCCTGCAATGCAGAAGACGTGGGTTTGATCCTTGGGTTGGGAAGATCTCTGGAGGAGGGCATGCTAACCCACTCCAGTATTCTTGCCTGGAGAATCCCTGTGGACAGAGGAGGAGCCTGGCAGGCGTTCATGGGGTAGCAAAGAGTCACACATACGGTCCTTCCTACTTGTACAGTGACATCTTGGAACAGAAGATCTTAAAGAATAGGGGGAAGGTTGAAGAGGACTGATATGCTTAAGGCATCACAAAATTGAGAAGATTCTTCACCTGGGAACCATGAACAAACAGCTGGATGGGATTCACGGAGGTCCACAAATCCACAAATGTGCTAAACCTGGCTTTGTTAATCAACAGGGGGGGAAAATGGTATATTAAGAAAGGACAGGATTGTTACAAGATGCTTCAGAGAGACCAGATAAAAGTCACTCCTAAATGTGTGCCCAGGCAGGGATGGACTCTTGCAGCAGGTTGGCAAGAAGCCAAGGGCGTGCCCAGCACCAGCGTGAATAAGCATGCCAGAACAACCTGGAAAGACAGAGGAAGAAGGATGACCTAGCAACATCACTTTTGTGTGTTTATCCAGGAGAAATGAGTGCTTGTTCACAGCAGTATTATTCACCATAGCCCCAAACTGGAAATAGTCCAAATGTCCATCAATCATATTTGGATAAATAAACTGTGGTACATTCATAGAACAGAATCCTAAAGAGTAGCGAAAAAGAATGAATTGCTGAAACACACACCACCACAAATGAATTAACTACACAGACATAATGCTGATCAGAAGAAACCAGCCACCCAAGGCATGTGCTTTTCAAGACTAGGTCTATACCCAAGATAAGTGAAAATGAATATCCACACAAAAACTTGTACATGCGTGTTTATAGCAACAGTAAGCATAATAGCCTAAAATGGGAAACAACCCAAATTTCCATCAACTGAGGATAGATAAAATATGGCATATTCCCACATGGGATATTATTCAGCAATAAACAAGATTCATGATACAACATGAATAAACATTGAAAATATTATACTAAGTGAAAGAAGCCAGCCACAAAAAGTTATACATTATATGTTTCCATTTATATGAAGTGTCCAGAATATACAAGTCCAAAGGGACAGGAAGTAGATTCGTGGTTGCCAGGGTAGAAGTTGGGGAGATTGGAGAGTGACTGTTAATGGCCAACGTTTGGAGAATGTTGAAAAAGTTCTGGAGTTACAGAGTGAGAGTTGCATAGATTTGCAAGTGTACTCAACAACACTGAGTTGTGCACTTTAAAATGTGAATTTTATGGTATGTACATTATATCTCCATTTTAAAGCTTAATTAAAAAATAAGATGTATGATATGGTTCTATTTACATAAAGTTCAAAAACAGAGGAAACTAGTTTATGGTAATGAGGGTAAAAATAGTGGTTACTTTAACCAGAAGAACTGACAAGGAGTGGGAAAGGGCATAAGGAAACTGATCTATAATTACGTGAATATATACGTAAAAATATATTAAACTTACACTTGATACACTTAAGCTTACTGAATGTTTATGTGTTTTATTGAATGTAAGTTAAATTTCAGCAGAGAATTTTGTGAAGAAAAAATCCTTTTAAGGTCCTTAACATTGTAGCTTGTAAGCTCCACAGCACATAGTATGTGCTTGCTGCTAAGTCCTTTCAGTCGTGTCCGACTTTGTGCGACCCCATAGACGGCAGCCCACCAGGCTCCCCCGTCCCTGGGATTCTCCAGGCAAGAACACTGGAGTGGGTTGCCATTTCCTTCTCCAGTGCATGATAGTGAAAAATGAAAGCAAAGTCGCTCAGTCGTGTTAGACTCTTCGTGACCCCATGGACTGCAGCCTACCAGGCTCCTCCACCCATGGGATTTTCCAGGCAAGAATACTGGAGTGGGGTGCCATTGCCTTCTCCGAGTATGTGCTTAGGGAAGCAATTTCACCTTTGCAGTTGCCTAGACTAAAAACCCTAGAGCCCTTCTTGATTCCCATCTCTTGTACCTCATATCCAAAATAATAAAACATCTATATGTTCTTTTTTTACCCACTGGAACAGATAAATTTTATTTTTTAATTTACTTTTGTTATTGTTAAAGTAGTTGATTTACAATGTTGTGTCATTTTCAGGTATACAGCAAAATGATTCAGTTATACATATATAAAATCTATTCTTTTCCAGATTCTTTCTCCTTATAGGTTATTACAAAATATTGAGTAGAGTTCCCTGTGTCATACAGTAGGTCCTTGTTGGTTACCTAATAATATTTTATATATAGTAGTGTGCATGTTAATCCCACTCTAATTTATCCCTCCCCCTCTTTCTCTTTGGTAACCATAAATTTGTCTTCTATGTCTGTGGGTCTATTTGCTTTGTATATAAGTTCACTTGTATCATATTTTAGATTCCACATACATGCAATATTATTTGATACTTGTCTTTATCCTACATGGACTTCCCTGGTGGCGTCTGTGGGTCTATTTGATTTGTATATAAATTCACTTGTATCATATTTTAGATGCCACATACATGCAATATTATTTGATACTTGTCTTTATCCTACACGGACTTCCCTGGTGGCATCTGTGGGTCTATTTGATTTGTATATAAGTTCACTTGTATCATATTTTAGATTCCACATATATGCAATATTATATGATACTTGTCCTTATCCTACTTACTTCAGTTAGTATGATAATGTCTAGGTCTATCCATGTTGCTTCAAATGGCATTATTTCATTCTTTAACACCATGAAAGTGAAAGTGTCAGTTGCTCAGTCATGTCTGAAATGAACTGCGTCTCAGTCAACTCTTTGCGAACACGTGGACTGTAGCCCGCCAGGCTCCTCTGTCCATGGAAACCTCCAGGCAAGAATACTGGAGTGGGTAGCCATTCCCTTCTCTAGGAGATCTTCCCAAGCCAGGGATCGAACCCAGGTCTCCTGCATTGGCAGGTGGACTCCTAACCACTGAGCCACCAGAGAAGCCAAAAGGAAACCATAAACAAAAACAAAAGACAACCTACACTATAGGTTCTACCTTTAAAATACACCTAGAATCCACTTTCTTACCAACTCACCGCTCTGACCCAAATCACCACTTCTCTCCTGGATACAGCAACAGTCTCCTGACAAAGCTCCCTCTTTCTGCCCCTCTGACTGTGTCCACCAGGCGGGGCAAGTGGACCCACTGAAAGACAGTCAGGTCCTATCAGCCTCTGCTCAAAACCCTGCAGCGGCTTCACTCTTCCAGCTCCAGCACCCCCAGGGGCTGTCTTGACTTCCCCACTCCAGCCTCAGGCCATTCTCGAGCCACCCCACCCCAATTCACTATTGCTGACACTTACCCAGGACCCCCCACTTCAGGGCCTTTGGCCTTGCTGCTCTCTCTGCCTTTGCCTTTTCCCCAGCATTTCTGCATGGCCAACTCTTGACTCCTTCTTCAGGCCTCTGCTCAAATATCAGTGACACCCCAGCCCCAGCACAGTGAAAACAGCAAGCATCCCCTTTCCAGCCTGTACTCTCAGCCACCCTGCTTTATTTTTCTACCTCGTGTAGAAAAATATCACCACCTGATAAATGTCTGGCACTTACTACATGCTCAGTGAATGTTTCCTGAATGAATGAACACACACACATGGATAAAGGAGTGAAAGAAATGAATCAATATTAGTGATATTACTTCCCAGATGTTGAATAAAATCCCACAACCTTTGGTACCATCTGAATTTTTCATCATAAGCATGGATCACTTTGACCATAAACAAAAGACATCAGGAAGAACTACAGGAGCCTGCAACTTAACTGGATTCCACCCATGATTCACCAAAAATAATAATAATAATAAATAAATCACCAGAAAATGTGCTGTCTTTTCTTGAAAGTGCTTCCTGGGATCTTTTAAAAGGAAAAGGTGAGCACAGAGGAAAATAAATTTGCAGTCAAGATGTGATTATTCATTTTAGACTGTCTGGAGAAGTTCTTTGTGAAACAAAGTTCGACAAACAATGATAGGTGCCACTTTTCTGAGCTAAAATGTTTTTGTGAAAGCGACAGAATCCTTCTGAAGTAGCAGCACTCTTAATGTTCTCACAAGTCACAGGGGCCTGTCCTGCCCACAGATTAGCTGTGGCTCTGCTCGAACAGGCAGGCTTTGATGTGATCCAGGAATGGTGAACAACAGACCTCCCGTGTTCCTTGCCTGCCAGATGAAAACATGGAAACAGAAAGGAGCCCAGGTGTTTTTGCCTTTTATCCTTGAACACACACAGACATAAAGCAGCTGTGACTTGGCCAAATGTGAGCTGGTCCAGCGGAGGCACAGTTTTGATCGCACTTCTAATGATGACACGTTGTGAGGCTCCCGGCTCTATGTGCCTGAACATTGGCAGAGGATGGCAGCCACCCTCTGTGCCACCAACATAAAAGTTTATTTGAGGCATAAACTCTGGATGCTCTAACAATCCGGTAAATGGTACAGGATTATGTTTCAATAGTCCAAACAGCAGTGTTGAACTGTCAACTTGTTAGAACAATTGCTACAGAGAAAACGGACTCACATTATTTGAAGAAGCACCCCTGAATGCCTTCCCAGAACCACTGTTTTAAGAAAGAAAAAATGCCTGAAAATTCTCTAATACAGAAGTCTGTATGGGGGGGTGGGGGTGGGGGGCGCTGCTCAGTTGCTTAGACATTTCTGACTCTTTGCGACCCCACAGACAAGCCCACCAGGCTCCTCTGTCCGTAGGATTTTCCAGAAAAAAATACTGGAGTGGGTTGCCATTTCCTTCTCCAGGGGAACTTCCTGACCCAGTGATGGAACTCGTGTCTCTTACATCTCCTGCATTGGCAGGCAGATTCTTTACCATTGCACCACCTAGGAAGCCCACAGAAGTCTGTAGGGTAATCAAATTTCATGAAGCAAAAATCAGGAAACATTTGGTTTAAACATTTGGCTTAAAAAATGTCATGGTCACAAAGTTATTTTGTGGAACCCAATTATCAAAAAGTGGCTCTATTAATGGGTAAAAAATAGAATTATTTGTAATTCAAATGTTAGTCCTTGCTGCAAACAGAGGCTGACCTAGTACATGTTCAGTACATGCCAATTTAATTTTAAAACATATACCTTAGTCTTCCAAAAAGCCATCCCTGACTGCAGCAGCTCATAAGAGACCCCCTTCTCAGATCCCTCCAATATTTATTATCCAACAATGATTATAAACAGTACTTTGTTGTTCTTTGGTTATTTTATACAAAGAGGCTTATCTCCCCAACTTATTTCCCAACTCCCTCAAATTCAGAGCCTAAGCATTACATTTCTTTTGAATAACCCAGCAGTACCTAACCTAGGGGACACAGAGTGGGATTAAATATAAAACATCTCACCCCATTCATCCTAAGGGAGCACAAACAGCTTGAAATATAATATTCCTACAACACACACACACACACACACACAAGTCCTTGCATGGCTGTTCATGAGCTGCTTCCTTAAAGACCCAGTAAAATCTGCATGCAAATTGAGGCCACCTGGAGAATGAGCCCATTCTATTTTGCCCATGTCCCCCATCTACTGAGCCAGAGAAGACAGGGCCAGTGTTCTCTGTGGTGTTCAGGAAGCACTGGACGTGAGTTTGAATAGGAAACGAGCGGAAACAGCCTAACAATCTGCCACTCTAAACCACGAACACGTCTTTCCTCAGCTGCTGCTCAGTCCTACTTGGTGCAGCCTGCCTCCTGGGAGATGGGGCCTGGGGATTCACGTCTTTTTCAAAGAAGTCTTGAGAGGTTTTATCTGGACACTCAAAACACCCCTGGTCTGATGCAAGGGTCACAAATTTAATCTGGCGACACTGTTTTCTTCATGAAGCACATGTGGGCCACTTATGATTAATTAATTTATACTCACCAATATGATGCACATAAAGAAAACGATATGATTACCAAAGCAATTCAGTCCAAGTGGCATGTACACACGTCTGTTCCTTCAAAGGTCTCAAGTGCTCTCTTATTAGTTGTGTATGTGTGTTGTATTTTGTTTAGTTTCTTAATTAACTTGAGCCTAATTCTCTTATAAGCTACATCAGAGTGACTGTAAAAGTGAGGCAAACATGCTTCGACTCTCTTCCAGATTCACGAAACTCCTTTTGCTTGCTAAATATCCAAGTAAATCAGAAGCGAGCAATTGCCCAGGTCAGAGCAAAGCTGTCTGGACAGGCAATCAATCTTTCAGAGTTTCTCTACCCTAGTTAAAGACTATTTAATCCAGTTTCAAAGGCCATATCGTTTTATCTGCACTTTGATTTAGCATAAATATGTACATGTTTAAAACTTCAAAGATTATTTGTGAAATCTGTCTTTGTTCATTTTGTTCTCAATTCTGTAATTTACTCAGCTCTGAGCTCAGAGCTCTGAAAAAAACCCACCATCACTTAAAAACACTGTCTTCAGTTAGCTGCTAGCATTCCAACCCTTGCAGTTCTTGGTTCTTTATTAGTGCTGCTACTCATTTCTGAGAGTGGTTATCACCAACCAGGTGTGTATAACCAGGAATCATATAAAGCTACCACTTTGGACGATTTTAAAAGTCAAATATTGGTAATTTCATATAATTCAAACAAAACATATGATTAAAAACATCTTCAACTCCTCTTAATATTTACTCACTCAAATATAAATTTTTGTCTAATCCAATATGGTTTTTCTGATATGCCTCTTGTTTTAACAACTACCATTCTCTATTTGCACAGCTTCACCTAAGCTCACAGCTCATCACCTTTCATCAAGACAACTATATGTCCTTGTTTGAGTCTCCATCATGAATATCTCCTTTTTCAAGTCAGTCTTGAGTCTAATGGATCACTTTCTTCCAACACTACTTTTTTCTTCTGGGCTGCGCTGACTATTAGCTGCAGCATGCACAGCTTAGTTCCCTGACCAGGAATTGAACCCAGGCCCCCTGCATTGGGAAAACGATGTCTTAACCACTAGACCACGAGGAAGTCGCTCCAACACTGCTTTTACCATAGTTTCCTGTTTAAGAATTCTTCTGCATCAAGTGCAAATTCATTTACCCCATCTTGAGTGTGCTCCACCAAGTCTCCTATCTCATATCACTACTTCATTGACCTTTTCTCATTATTCCTCAACATATTCTCTATTTCAAATGCACAAAAAAAGTCCCTGCCCCAAACCCATAGCTTGTTTTTCCTTCCAAAAAGACCTATGTGTGTTGTTCTATCATCTAAATAATTCGGCCTGTCAACTTCCCACCAAGTCAAATCCCTTCTAACTTCAAAACCCTGAAGAATCACTTTCTTCAGGAAGGCTTCCCTAATTAATTTTGTAACACTCAACTAATCCTATAATATTACAAAAAAAAAATCATTCTTTCTCACTGTTTTTTCTTTTTTAAAAATTTATTTATTTTTTAATTGAAGGATAATTGCTTTACAGAATTTTGTTGTTTTCTGTCAAACCACATGAATCAGCCATAGGTATACATATATCCCCTCCCTCTTGAACCTCCCTCCCATCTCCTTCCCCATCCCACCCGTATAGGTTGATACAGAGCTCCTGTTTGAGTTTCCTGAGACATACAGCAAAGTCCCCTTTGGCAGCTGCTCCGCCCTGAATTTCAAACATGTATCTCTAAACCATCCTTTCATCATCAAGGTCATGATTTCCCAGTTGCCTGAGGACAAGTCCACTGGGTGTCTCATTTTCCACATGAAATAAGACCTTCCTTTTAGTCTTAATAAGAATTACAATGATTACTTCTTGACATTTAAATAAACTCATTTTTAAACTGTGAAATAGTAGATGGGATTCTAAAATACCACTTCCTCCAGGAAACCCATGGGTGATGAGTCACTAGAAAAGAAAATGATAATGAACTTGAAATACAAATTTTAGAGTCCATCAGCACAAAGATGGCAATTTAAACTGTAAGAATCAATGAAACTTTTAAATGGAAGTATAAGAATTGAGAAGGGAAAGGGTAAAATCTGAGGAAATCTGTACCTTTAGGTATGTGCTGAATGACTAAAAGAAGTGAGATTCATTACTGTATGAATTTGATTTGACAGGGATTTGACTGTACAGTACCATATGGTACGCAAATACCTGCACCCTTTCTCCAAAAGTATTATCTGGATTCCCTACTAAGTTCTCATGGGTTATCATTCCTACAGTTCAGTGAGCCCAGTACGGAAACTAAAATACAAACAGAACTCAAGAAGGTTAGCACTGACTTATAAAACGTCCAGGTCGGAAAATGAAAAACAGACTGTGATCCAAAGCAGCTTTCAGACATATTACTCATATAAATTTCTAAGGGGAAAGTCACTGCTTATTCTAATATAATATAAAATGTCAAGCTTTTGCGGAAAAATCTGAATTGTATTTACATTTAAGTCATAACTGATTTTCTAAATGTACACATCAAATAGTTTCAATCCCTACTTTTTTTCTCCTGGAGAAACAATGAAAAGCTCATATGTTCCACTACATTCATCACCTGCTCCTGATTCTACTAGAGGAAACAAAGACCTTTGTTTTCAAGTCTTGTGTCAGGGTTGTTAACATGTCAGCGCTAAGGATCACAACCAAATATCAATGTTCTTTTTAGGAAACAATGCCTGTAGATCTTGAGGAATGCAAAAGTTAACTTGTCCAATAGCTTCTTATGTGATCAATCCCCATAAATGTCAAAAAAGTAAAAATAAATACCAAAAAACTCATTTTCTTTACTATAACATAAGCTCTCTACCTATAATTCCCTAACAAGTCTAGTAATTTTAAATACTATGTCTTAGGACACAGTTACAGGATCTTTGAACGGGAAAAAGACATGCATGATTTATTAATCATGTATGGTTTCTTCCTCCCCCAGCACTGTTAGAATAAGCTTCACCACTGCTAATTAATATTTGCTGAGTGTCCAACAGGGGTGAAGCATGGAGCCAGAAATGGGAAAAAAAAAAAAAACACAGGACAAGGAGCCACAGTCTTGAGTAAGCCATTAGGAGAACAAGAAACGATTCTGGTGCTTCTTGAGAGCCTGGGGAAGAACAAGAAGATCTATTTCTAAACTCCTATTATGAACATGAATGTAACCTTACATAATAGCATAACACTTCATTCCACATTGAAAGAACTTTTTCTCAGTTTGGAAAACGTTCACTATGATGTCAAGTTTCAGGTCACAGATGTAGATTTCTAACTTCAATATCCAAAAAAATTTTGATTTTCATTCTGAAATCTGCATAGACAGTAGATACACTCAACATCTCTTTACGGGCATGCCATACTTACCACTCCCTTGGTCATTTCCTTACAGATAGTAAGTTATAAGACCCCTCCCTCTCTTCTGATAACAACTGGGATGAACTAGAGACTAACAGCTCATCTGAAAATAACCATCTCTCATCTGTGTAGTGCAAGGTGCTAACCTTCATTCAAGAGGTCTGCTCCCATCAAGGTCCTCTATACTTGCTGGCGACTGATTAATGGGAGGGTGGGCAGGGCATGTCCTTTATTCTAAACCAGGACACCTTTAAAAGTTAAAAGAACTGTAATGACACCAGAACAACAGATGAAAACCAGGACTGACTCGGTAAAACTGGACATAGCATTATAACAAATTAGCCTAAACCAATACTCTCTCAGTACACAAGACTGGGCATGTGGGGGGAAGTCAGGAGAAACACACAAAGTGAAATTAGGAAACTAAAATCCCAAGGCCGAAGAGAAGGAAGTACATATCAGGAATGAACAGAACAGATGAGACAGAAATGGCATGAGGAAAAGCGCTCACATTTCAGACTGCTACAACTTGCAATGTCTTAGTGCGATTCCATGAGATAGCTGTGATTACTCCCAAATTTACACATGAGTTAGGTGAGATTATCTACCCAAGATCAGGTAGCTAGTTAACAGATAGCTGTAATTACTTCCAAATTTACACGAGTTAAGTGAGATTATCTACCCAAGATCAGGTAGCTAGTTAACACCAGTCAGGCCATGAAAACAGCTGAGTCATCAAAAAGGCAAACTACCAGGGCAGAAGATTTCCACAAAGGTGTGCACATTCTCCAGGAATGCCCAGTCTACTAGGGTGTGGAAGAAATGTCTGAAAACTGAATATATATTCATATTTATCCCCTACTTTTTAACTTATTTCTGTGTGTGTTCAATAATGCATACTACTCAGTATTATAGTAATATATATATAATATATATATTCTATAAGTAAACATCTATTATTCCCACTTTGTTTCTGTTGGAACATATGATCAAAAAGGTTGAAAGACCACTGCCTTCAGGTTCAAAGCAACAGATGGCCACTTCTGAGGAGACAGTTCTATAGCCACGTGACATCATCAGTCTTCATTTCACACCGCTGGAGCCCTTGCTGGCAGCATGAGTTATGGTGAAAGAGGTTAGCTTCTTTACTGCTTCCAACAACACCCTACCCTCAACTCCAATCATCATTTTGTACCAGAAGTTTTAAAGGTCCTAAACAAACAACACTAATCAACACGAGTTTAAACCCACCCACAAAACTATTTTTACCACACGACTGACCAAACCCACAGAACTACACAATTATGTGTGTATACTCTTGTTAAAGTATCTAAACAGGAGGCCATCACATGGGGGAGGATTGGGTGGAGGGGCCGGTGCTGGCAGCATCTAATGCCCTGGTAGCCTAAGTAAGCAAACCAACACCCAAGCCAGAATCAAATCTGAGAAAGTGAAACTTAGAACAACCGATCGCAAACAGCCAAGGAGGCTTTCCCAAAGCAACTGAATAAGCTATAACCAATCAACTAATTGCTTTGCTTTGTTTCTGCATCCTGCCTGTAAAAACCTTGCCCTTAGCTTCTGTCCTGAGAAAGCTCCTAACCACTTCTGATTTGGCATGGTCCCATTAGAATTGTGTTTGTTTACAAACGCTTCGAAAAAAAAAAGTTAATGTGCCTCAGTTTACCTTTCAACAATTATGAAAGGGCAAATGCATATGCAGGATGAATAATAAGTTTTCAAGAGTAAAGAAATCTTTCATCTAAAAACTCATCTTAATTTCAACAGCCCTCTTGGTTAGTGATACAGCTCTTCTTGTCTATGCTACTTTCCTCAGACTGCTTAAGCCAGTTTCTCCTATTACATCCTCAGGTGAGATAATGACTAGTTTTCATATAGGCATAAATTTTTGAATAAGTGAAAACCCATTTATTTAATTCAACTCTTCTTCTTTCTGTATCTGATATACATTCATATCTGTTTGACTGTATTGGACTCTCAGGAATTGTACCCTATGTTGTGAGGATTCTTGAGTCAGAATCCTTAGAAAAATACCCTGTCAGGAGGTAAACAATGGGGAAGTGAGGATAGGAGGTGACTGCTACGACTCTCCTACTTGAGAACTTGTAGACAGTCAAAGCCAGTTCTCGAAGCATTAAGAGTAATTGTTTACTCAGCCATTAAAAATACATTTGAATCAGTTCTAATGAGGTGGATGAAACTAGAGCCTATTACCCAGAGTGAAGTAAGCCAGAAAGAAAAACACCAGTACAGTATACTAACGCATATATATGGAATTTAGAAAGATGGTAACGATAACCCTGTATGTGAGACAGCAAAAGAGACACAGATGTATAGAACAGTCTTTTGGACTCTGTGGGAGAGGGCGACGGCGGGGTGATATGGGAGAAGGGCATTGAAACGTAAATTATCACATGTGAAACGAATCGACAGTCCAGGTTCGATGCATGATACAGGGTGCTCAGGGCTGGTGCACTGGGATGACCCAGAGGGATGGGATAGGGAGGGAGGTGGGAGGGGGTTCAGGATGGGGAACACATGTACACCCATGGTGGATTCATGTCAATGAATGGCAAAACCAATACAATATTATAAAGTAAAATAAATAAAACTGAGATTTTTTTTTAAAAAAAAGAGTAATTGTTTTTGCACTAATTAGAATTCCAAAGAATGGTAAGAGTCAATAATGCTTGATTCTAAAAAAAAAAAAATACCCAAATGAAGAGTCCAGGGTAAATAACTCTCCTCCTCCCTCCTCATGGCTGGCTCCTCGGTCTCCATCTCTTCAATCACCTGGAGCCATCTCTTCTACATCCTCTCTCCACTCCCACCCTTCTCACTCTCTATCTCCCCCTTCTAATCTTCTCTATTCATTAGTGAAAGTGAAAGTGAAGTCACTTAGTCATGTCCAACTCTTTTCGACTCGGTTGACTGTAGCCCACCAGGCTCCTCCATCCATGGGATTCTCCAGGCAAGAATACCGGAGTGGGTATTCTAGACAGATTATAAAAGTATATTTTAAGTATTTAATATACACTAATGTTTCCTTTTCTCAGTTTTAAAAGATTTGTTGAACAAGAAAACTGAGAAGTAACCAATTACTACCTACTATAATATGTAACAGATGATTATTGATGTTAGTCTTCTCCTCTTTGTTTATTGTACGTTTTTGCTTGGCAACTGACTCTTACTTGATTAATTTTGTGAGGATTAAGGTTTCCTAAGGAAGAAAAAAGGGTTTCCCACCTTAAAACTAGCCTTTTCCCATAATACTGCCATAATAGCTCCCGAAAAAGCCCAACTTTCCAATGCCACTGTTAAAAGACACAAGTCCAGTAATACAAAGCCTCTTATTAGGAAAGAGAATGTCCATGTCTTTATAGATTAGACACAGAAAGAGAAGCCCCAGGTAGAATGTGGCACCTGCTTCAGAAGCCAGACTATCTTACTGAGTTTCAGTGGCCACCAAAGTATTAATATTTCACCTGCTGCCCATCTGTCAAAGGTCTATGGCTTCTCCTTTTGAACTGGGCACATGGGTGGAAACAGATTTTATTTATTCTCCTTAATCCAAAGGAAATAAGCCAGCATTTTCTTTTAAATTTTCTTATTAAATGCCAAGATAGATATAAAATGAAATATTTACAAAACATGTGGCTTTTCAAACAAGTTATTGATCCTCTACAGACCACCTCTACCCACCATGACCAAAGTCAAGAAGTCAAACTTGAAGGTTCTGGGCATAAGGACTTCCGTGGTGGTACAGTGTTTAAGACTCTGCACTTCAATGCAGGGAGCACAAGTTCGATCCCTGGTAGGGAAGTTCCATTGCCCCACAATGCAGACAAAAAAAAAGATTAAAATGTTCTGCACATCAGTGGCCATTCACACCATGAGAGCATGGTGTATGTATTAATCACCTTCAGATTTCCAACATCTGTCAAAGTATCTAACATACACATATATCACACCATCACCTTGTATGCTTTAAATGTACATAATTTTAGTTGTCAATCAACCTTCATAAAGCTGGGAAAATTAAAAAAAAACTTTTTAAAGTATAATGCACATAAAAAGTCTTCATTAAATACTTTAGAAATAAATGAATGATACACACATAAATTCTCACCTTTCAAGTAAAACACCCCTTCTGGGAAGTAGGTGATGGGTCATATCCACTGTAAGAACTAACTGGTAAGAATTTCCTTCTCTTAGGAACAAGACTCTTTCAAAATTCTCTCACAGGAATAGACTTGTGCTGCACTTAGAAACAAATTCAAACAACTAGACTTTTTCCTTTGTTTATGTAAATCAAACTACAGTAGCAAATCCAGGTATGCCCTAAAACATATTATTCATTTCATCAGGGCACAGCTGTTTTGCAAAAGAGCAGAGAGTAGTTTGTAACTGTCTGTCTTCCCTCAACAGCTGCTACTTAAATTGCAAGGTATCATTCTGTTATGAACTGTATCTTACCTAAGGAAATTACACAAGCTTTGCAAACACTATGCAAATCTAGACAAACTAAACACAAAATTACTAATTCTATGAGCTGACACACACAAACCACCTAATGAAAGGTGAGAACGATGCCGTCAAAGACTGAAGAGTAATTAGAGGTGGTGGAGCCGGACCAACAGGGTGACAAGACCCTGAGTAGCAGCTGTAGGCAAAGCCAGGAACAAGGCATGTGATGTCCACATAAGCTTTTCTAGAGCTTCAGTGACTTGTGCTGACTCCTCCACTGAGCCCAAACAAAGTCTGAACTAAAGTCACAGCAATGTGGAGGTCACCGGAATCAAACATGAGTGTACTGGAACAGCAGAGATGAAAATTAAAACAATTCTCAACAGACTTGGGCTTGTGAAGGGAAAAAGGAGAGGAGGGAAGGAATGGGAGTTTGGGGTTAGTGGATGCAAACAGAATATACAGAATGGATAAACAACAAGGTCCTACTGTAAAGAACAGAGAACTATATTCAGTATCATACTGGAAAAGAATACAAAAAAAATCTATGTATATGCATGACTGAATCACTTTGCTATAGAGCAGAAATTAACACAACACTGTAAATCAATTGTATTTCAATTTTAAAATGTATATATATATATATATAAAACAGAAGCAGAAGATATTAAGAAAAGGTGGCAAGAATACACAGAAGAACTATATAAAAAAGATCCTCATGATCCAGATAACCATGATGGTGTGATCACTCACCTGGAGCTAGATATCCTGGAGTGCAAAGCCAAGTGGGCCTTATGAAGCATCACTATGAACAAAGCTAGTGGAGGTGATGGAATTCCAATTGAGCTATTTCAAGTCCTAAAAGATGATGCTGTGAAAGTGCTACACTCAATATGCCAACAAATTTGGAAAACTCAGCAGTGGCCACAGGACTGGAAAAGGTCAGTTTTCATTCCAATACCAAAGAAAGGCAATGCTAAAGGATGTTCAAAATACCACACAACTGCCTTCATTTCATACACTAACAAAGTAATCCTCAAAATTCTCCAAGCCAGGCTTCAACAGTACGTGAACCGTGAACTTCCAGATGTTCAAGCTGGATTTAGAAAAGGCAGAGGAAACAGAGATCAAATTGCCAACATCTGTTAGATCATAGAAAAAGCAAGAGAATTCCAGAAAAACATCTATCTCTGCTTTATACACTATACCAAAGCCTTTGACTGTGCCAATCACAACAAACTGGAAAATTCTCCAAGAGATGCGAATACCAGACCACCTTACCTGCCTCCTGAGAACTCTTTATGCAGGTCAAGAAGCAACAGTTAGAACTGGACATGGAACAATGGACTGGTTCCAAATTGGGAAAGGAGTACATCAAGGCTGTATATGGTCACCCTGCTTATTTAACTTATATGCAGAGTACATCATGCAAAATGCTGGGATGGAGGAAGCACAAGCTGGAATCAAGATTGCCAGGAGAAATATCAATAACCTCAGATAAGCAATGACACCACTCTTATGGCAGAAAGCAAAGAGAAACTGAAAAAACTATTAATGAAAGCAAAAGAGGAAAGTGAAAAAGCTGGCTTAAAATTCAACATTCAGAAAACTAAGATCATGGCATCTGGTCCAATCACTTCATGGGAAAGACAGGGAAACACTGGAAACGGTATCAGACTTTATTTTGGGGGGCTCCAAAATCACTGCAGATGGTGATGGCAGCCATGAAATTAAAAGATGCTTGCTGTTTGGAAGAAAAGCTATGACCAACCTAGACAGCATATTAAAAAGCAGAGACATTACTTTACCAGCAAAAGTCCCATCTAGTCAAAGCTATGGTTTTTCCAGTAGGCATGTATGGATGTGAGAGTTGGACCATAAAGAAGCCTGAGTGCTGAAGAATTGATGCTTTTGAACTGTGGTGTTGGAGAAGACTCTTGAGAGTCCTTTGGACTGCAAGGAGATTCAAACCAGCTGATTCTAAAGGAAATCAGTCTTGAATATTCATTGGAAGGACTGATGCTGAAGCTGAAGCTCCCATACTTTGGCCACCTGATGCGAAGAACTGACTTCTTAGAAAAGACTCTGCTGCTGGGAAAGATTGATGGTGGGAGAAGAAGGGGAGGACAGAGAATGAGATGGTTGGATGGCATCACCGACTCAGTGGACATGAGTTTGAGCAAACTCCAGGATTTGGTGATGGACAGGGAAGCCTGGCACGCTGCAGTCCACAGGGTCGCAAAGAGTTGGACACAACTGAGCAACTGAAGTGAGTATACATATATATATATATATATATATATATATATATATTTCCAGCATTTCAAAGGGGAAAGAAAGAAGAAATTTTATATAAGATATAGAAATTTAACTATATCTTCCATCTATATCTCTAATTCCTTGTATTAATAATAAAGGGAATGGGTGGGGATTAGGAAGAAAACAACCCTTAGTGATCCACCTTGAGCTAGTAACTGTGCTTGTAAATTTACACAAATTGTGTGATTTTCAAAGAGCCCCAGGACATCAATATCACCATCATTTTACAGTATGTACACTGAGACAGAGTGCGATGAAGTAACCCCTCAAAGTCACACTCCTAGTAAGTGGCCAGGACAGGGTCTAAACCTCCATCAGTCTGACTCCATTACACCCAGCGCAGGACAAAGAAGCTCCCAGTAAGACAACCAAGAATTGCATGCCAGCTCTGTGGTTCCAGAAGAGAAATAAGCCCTAATGCCTAAGAAATTTACTAATAAATCAACATCTCTCCTATCACATAGAATGGACTGGTTAGGTGTCATTCTTTGGAGAACTGAGAAAGTGGTCCCTCACATTATTGGCCATGCTCTGTGGTTAAAGGACTAATTCTGACAAGAAGGGCTAGAATGGAGCATCTGCTGTTCCTGGTAAGAGTGGGAAAACATGTTCTCAGACCTAGCAATGCCACTCCCAGGAAATACCCTAGCAAGAATGTGTCGTGGGCCTTCAGTGAGCCAGTGGAGCCAACAGACACTTTCTTAGAATAATGTTTTATTAGCTCCGTTTATAATTAAAGGCAATCAACTAATAAGAAATAGTGAAACATAAAGCGAATGAAAACAAGGATGCAATTTTTTCCATCTAATTTCATGGACCCAGAAAACAATGAGAGTTGTATATTTAATTTAGAAATACATACATATAGTGTAAATGATAAAACTAAAGAAAGAGATTGGTTAACACAAAAGTCAGGACAGTAGTTATCTCTGTGGGGGAAGAAATGGCAGGATATGAGTAAGTGGCACACAGGGGGCTTTCGAGGTGCTTGCATGTTCTAGTTTTATGCTGGCTGATCAGCATTCATGTTGCTGTTGTTTTAACAGTACTATTAGTGGTGGGCGGAAGGTTCTTTTCCACTTCCATTGTTTCTTTCTAGTGATGGGACTTGAAGAGTGAAACCGTGACATGTCCCACCCTTTGGCTTCCTCCCACTAGGGAAATAAAGGGGCTTACCTGAATACCTGAATGCTGCTTGTGACTGGGTAAAGACTTGTACTTGACTCTATTAATAGATTCACAATCAGCATACCCACTTGGTCAAAATGCCTCAAGTCAAATCTTCAAACCTAGCCTTTAGCTTATAAAAGGTGAAATTTTGGTATCCATCTTCCCCACCAACTTCCCAATTTGTCCTTAGTGAAAAAGAAAAGGGCTACTTCAAGATTTACTATGAAGCTACAGTAATCAAGACAACGTGCCAAGAACGAAAGAATAGAAAAACAGATCAACGGAATAGAATAGAGTCCAGAAGTAGACTCCCATAATTATAGCCAACAGATCTTTGACAAAGGAGCAAAAGCAACAAAATGGAGAAAGATGAGCTTTTCAACAAATGATGCTGGAACAACTGGAGAGCAACATGCAAAAACAAAAAAAATTGAAGACCTTACATTCTTCACAAAAATTAACTCAAAATGGATCACAGACCTAGATGTAAAATGTAAAACTACAAAACTCCTAGAAGATAACATAGGTGAAAACCGAGATGACCTTGGGTATGGTGATGACTTTTTAGATAACAGTAGCAAAGGCTCAATCCACGAAAGAAATAATTGGTAAGCTAGACTTTGGCAAAATTAAAAACTTCTACTCTGCAAAAGACACTGTCTAGAGAATAAGATAAGCTACAGATGGAGAGAAAATATTTGTAAAAAACTTACCTGACAAAGGATTGCTACCAAAAATATATAATAAACTCTTAAAATTCAATGGTAAGAAAACCAATGACCCAATTAAAAACTGAGCAAAAAAATCTAAGCACATACTTCACCAAAGAAGATATAGAGATGGCATAGAAACAACTGAAAAGATGCTCAACATCATTTTTTATTAAGGAATTACAAATTAAAATAATGAGCTACAACTACACACCAGTGAGAATGCCCCAAACCCAAAAGACTAAGACCATCAAATATTGGCAAGAATTCTCAATCATTACTGGTGAGAATGCAGAATAGTACATCAATTTTAAAAAACTATTTAGGGGTTTCTTATAAAATTAAATATAATCTTAACATCCGATCCAGCAAGCTTGTTGGTGTTTATCCAAATGAGCTTATGTCTACACAAAGCTGCATTCAGATGTTTATAGCAGCTTTATTCCTAATATGCAAAATTTGGAAGCAACCAAGATGTCCTTCAGTAGGTCAATGGATAAATTCACTGTGGGAATCCAGATGACAGAATATACTAATCTTCTAAAAAGATATGAGCTATCAAAGTCATGAAAAGACAAGGAGGAACCTTAAATGCACAGACTTAAGTAAAAGAAGCCAGTTTGAAAAGGCTACATCCTGGAAAAAGCAAAACCAAGGCAAAAAGTGAAAGGATCAGAGATTAGAATGGGAGAAGATATCTGTGAAACAAATATCTGATAAGGGATTAATATCCAAAATATATAAAGAATTCATAAAACTCAACAGGAAAATAACAAACATCCCAATTTTAAAATGGACAGGATTTTGCACCAATAACAAAGGGAAGAAAAACAAAATTTAAAAAAAGTAGGACTACATCAAATGAAAAGGTTTCTGCACAACAAAGGAAACTATCAACAAAATGAAAATGAAAGCTATTAAATGGGAGAAAATATTTGCAAATCATATATCTGATAAGGAGCTAATATTCAAAACCTATAAAGAAGTCATACAGTTCAGCAGCAAAAACCCAATCTGATTAAAAACTGGACAGACATGAATAGACATTTTTCCAAAGAAGATATACAGATGGCCAACAGGTACATGAGAAAGTACTCAACATCATTAATCATCAGTGAAATGCAAATATAAAACACAATGAGGCATCACCTCACAGCTGTTAGAACAGCTATCATCAAAAAGATAAGAGATAACAGAGTTGGTGAGGATGAAAAGAAAAGGGAATCTTTATGCACTATTGGTGGAATGTAAATTGGAGTGGCAACTATGAAAACCTGGAGATTAAACTACTATATATATAGTCCAGCAATCCCATGTTTGGATCTTAAGGAAATGAAATCTCTATCTCAAAGAAATATATGCACTCTCAAGCTCACTGCGTTATTATTTATAATAGCTAAAACATGGAAACAATCTAAGTGCCCATCAACAGATGAATGGAAAAAGGAAATAAAGTACATACCATATATAATGGAATATTATTGGAATGAAATATTAATGGAACATATTCAATGGGAGGTTGAATATTATTCAGCCATAAATGAATAATATTCAATAAGGAATATTATTCAGCCATAAAGAAGGAAAAAATTTTGCCATTTGTGACAGCATGGATGGAACTTGAGGGCACTATGCTAAGTGAAATGAGTCAGGCAAAGAAAGACAAATACTGTATGATAGCATTTATAAGAGAATTTTTAATGGCATCGATATTTCATGGTTCACTTACTCTTAAATTGTTGGATATTTTGATTGTTTCTGCTATTTTGAGGAGCAGCTTTAAAATAAACAAAACAAAACAAAGTTCTGCAAGTTCTTTATCCACTTTCTAGCTAAGCTAAGACTCAACTAGAACAAAGGCTCTTCCATCTAGATCTGTTATCAGATAGAATGGTAAGGAAAAGTCTAACTGATATAAATTGGAACATTTCTTTGTCCATGAAACATAAGTAACACCTGAGAATTTTGTGGGAAAATCCAACAAAATGGTATTTTCCATGTGACATACATCAGAACGGGGCTTCCGAGGTGAATCACTGATAAAGAATCTGCCTGCCAATGCAGGAGAGGCTAGAAACGCAGGTTCAATCCCTGGGTCAGGAAGATCCCCTGGAGTAGGAAGTGGCAACCCACTCCAGTATTCTTGCCTGGGAAATCCCATGGACAGAGGGGCCTGGAGGACTATGGGCTATGGGGTCACAAAGAGTCGGACATGACTTAGTGACTAAACAACAACAAAAACCACAAAACAACTAAAGATACCTTCATCTGCCTTGAGCTTTGCCCATCCTACTTTGATTCATCAGCCTATGTTAATCATAGACTTTATGAGCTAATAATAGGTTTTATGAGCCACTGATCACTGAACTTGTATGCTCATAAGTAGGCAGAGACAGAACCTTATTATTTAACATTTAAGATCAGAATTCTTTGCTTGCTGGATATTTTATATTTCCCTCTCTCAGCCAAGGCCTTGTAAAGTAGCCTTGGTTCATCAGACAGCTCTCCAGACAGTCTGTGCTAATTTATAATTTCTCCTTGAGTGTAAGAGTGCCTATTTCCACATAGCCTCTCTTTTTTAAGAGGGGGAAGTTCATAAACTCTCTAAAGCTTACTATTTTCACATATTTTGGCTGACTGGACAACAATAACAGTACCCCAAGTTGGTACAACTTATGAGTTTTAACATTTTATCACATGTTGACTCCATGGCCTTTTGCTTTTCATAAGCTTGATTAATACAGTTTATATTCCGTTAAGTTCACACTTTAAGGTACAATTCAATTGTTTTAAAAATATTCAGAGAACTGTACAAATATCACTATATATTAACTTTAGAACAATTCATCAGCTCAAAAAGAAATCTTGTACTCAGCACCCACTCCCCTACATCCCCTTCCTTCACCTGTCTGTGTGTGTGTGTGTGTGTGTGTGTGTGTTAGTCACTCAGTCACGTCTGACTCTTTGCAACCCCATGGTCTACAGCCGGCCAGTGTCCTCTGTCCATGAGATTCTCCAGGGAAGCATACTGAAGAGGGTTGCCATTCCCTCCTTCATCTCTATGTAACACTAATCTACTTTGTGTTGCTCTGGACATTTCATATAAATAGTATCATATAATATGGAGTCTTTTGTAACTTAGCATAATGGTTCCAAGGTTCATCCATGTCATGTATCAGTACATCCTTACTTTTTATGCTAAATAATGTTCCCTTGTGGGGATATACCATGTTTTGTTTATCCATGTACCAGCTGATGAACATCTGGGACTTTTTTCACTTTGGGCTATTATAAATAATCCTGCTATGAACATCTGTATGCAAGTTTTAGTGTGGATTATGTTTCGTCTCATTTAGGTATATATCCAGAGATGACTTCCTAGGTCAAGTGATAACTTTATCTTTTTGAGGAACTCCTGGGTTGTTCTCCAAAATTATGCATCATTTACACTCCCATCAACAGTGTATAAGGTTCTAATATTTCACATCCTCACCAACACTTGTTATTATCAGTCTTTTTTAGTACAGCCATAATACATGCGTGAAATAATAGTCACTGTGGATCTTATTTATATTTCCCCAATGATTACTGATATTTAACATATTTTAATGTGCTTAATTGACCATTTTTATCTTTTTTTGAGAAATACATGTTCAGATCTTTTGCCCATTTCTCAATTACATCATTTGTCTTTTTATTATTGAGTTGTAGGAGCTCTTCATACATTTGAGATATGAGCCCTTTATCAAATATATGTTGTGCAAATATTTTCTCCCAGATCATGGTTATCTTTATACTTTCTTGATGCTGTACTTTGAAGCATAAAAGCTTTAATTTTGATGAAGTCCAGTCTATCTATTTTTTCATCACTTGTGCCTTTGATGTCATATCTAAGAAATCACTGCATAACCTAACATCACAAAGAGTTATTCCTATGTTTGTTTTTAATAATCTCAATAGTTTTCACTCTTACATTTATGTCTATAATCTTCTTTGAGCTAATTTTTGTATATGGTCTTTTCACTTTTAAATGTCCAAAAATTTCCCCTACTTAAAGAGAGGAGAAAAGAAAAAAAGCGAAGCACTAAAGGACTATCTATGTTCTACAGCTAGAAAAACCACTAAAAACTTTAACAAGTAGAATATATGTGTGCATGATATATGTATTTAATTATTATTATTTTTCCTCCTAATATAGGCCGAGTTTTTATATCTCCTAAATGGCAAAGGGCAAGCAAAGCTGCAGATAAGCTAGTATTTCTTTATTTTCTTCTACTCACTGCTGCAAGCTTTCTCGTCCTTTTCTTGACACCCCTGCAGCAGCCAGGCCTCCTTCTCGACCCAGATTCTGGTAGAGATCGTCACAAGGAGCAGTAGGTATTACAGGACCAATTAAAATGACTTCTTGAGTTTGTGTCTTCCTTCTGATAAGGGCAGTGTGGCTGCCAGTACTCCCTCCTCTGCCTGGAATTCCCTCTTTCTCTGCCTCCTCCAGACATTCAAGTCAGCTTCACACAAGCAGCAAAGAAATTAAAAAATTCTGAGCCTAGGACAGAAAAATATCTCAATCTGAAACAACTCAAAAATTTTTCTAGTGGCTTAAAATAAGTGTGTGTGTGTATGTAAAAAAATACTTGACTTTTCTCTTAATATAAAACTGATACATGATCAAAATACTTTGGAAAAATCTAAAGAATACAAAGAAAAAATAAAGTCCTAACTTTTTTCATGCCCCAAGGTTAACCATATTTATTGTTTTGATGTATGCTCTTAGAAAGGCAAACAGATACAGTTACCAAAATATACAACTATATATGCCTATGTATTTTAGATAACTGAAAATGTATTATATTTACAATTTTAACTAGAGCTCTTTTCACACTTCACATTATCTCTTTTTCCAGTTTTACTGAGACAAAATTAGCATATAGCACTGTATAAGTTTACAGTGTACGTCATAAAGATTTGACTTACATACATTATTAAATGATTATCACAATAGGGTTGGTGAACATCCATCACTTCATGTAGCTACAACATTAAAGAACGGGAAAAAAACTATTTTTTTCTTCATGATGAGAAGTCTTAGAACTCTTAAATCCTAAGTGTTAATCATAATTAACAGCAGTGTTAATTATATTTGTCATGTTGTATAGTACATGCTTATTTATCTTATATAAATATATAAGCTAGTGCTTATTTATCTTATAACTGGAAGTGTGTACCTTTTGATTGCCTCCCTCCAAATCACCATCTCCTCCCCACCCCACACTCCTTCTAACTATAAATTTATTATCTTTTTCTATGAGTCTGTTTGTTTGCTTTTGAGGTATATAATTAAGCTACAACAATATGTTAGTTCTTACTATACAACACAGTGATTCGATATTTCTATACATTTCAAAATGCTCACCACTGTAAGTCTAGTTACAGTCTGTCACCATACAAAGATATTATGCATTACTGACTCTATTTCCCACACTGTACATTTCATACCCACGACTCAATTATTTTGCAAATGAAAGTTTGTACCGCTTCATCTCCCTCATCCATTTCTTTCTTCCCCATGCCCCCCCCCCCGAAAACCACGTTTGATCTCCGTATCTATGACTCAGTTTCCATTTTGCTATGCTTGTTCATTTGTTTTGTTTTTTAGATTCCACATATAAGTGAAATATTATAGTATTTGTCTTTGTCTGACTTATTTCACCTAGAAAAATGCCCTCCAGGTCCATCTCTGTTATTGCAAATGGTAAGATTTCAATTATTTATTATGGCTGAGTAATATTCCATTGTATACATAAATACTAATTTGTAAAGCTATAGGGCTTCCCTGGTTGCTCAGAGGATAAAGTGTCTGCCTGCAATGCAGGAGACCTGGGCTCGATCCCTGGGTCATGAAGATCCCCTAGAGAAGGAAACAGCAACCCACTCCAGTATTCTTGCCTGGAGAATCCCATGGATGGAGGACCCTAGTGGGCTACAGTCCACGGGGTCACAAAGAGTCGGACACGACTGAGTGACTTCACTCACTCACTCACTCATGCACCCCTATGTTCTTCATAGCATTATTTACAATAGCCAAGATATAGAAGCAACCTGAGTGCTCACCAATAGATGAATGGATGCTGGGAGCCACCATGGGAGATCCCACCCATGACAGAGTCATGTGGAAGAGAACTGTTAAGCAAGGCTTCAGAACTCAAGGGGCTCCCTAGGCTTTCTCGAGCATCTACCCCAAAACCAGAATCTGTCTGTTTTACTGTTTCATGACTTTCACCAACTCCTCTGACATTAACAGGGGGCTAACCCTGACCACCTTTCTCTGGAAAAAAATCAACTTAGGGGTATAGCTAATAAGTCTCCTGGACATGAGAGGAATATTTCAAATCAAACCCTCTCTATTAGCATTCTAGCTTGCTTGGCAGGTATATCCAGACTCTTTCAGCTATGCATACAATTATTTACAGCCTCCCAACTCTGAGAAGCACAGAAAGCCTAAAACACAGAGCCTTTGAAAGAGTTAAAAGTTATGAGTAGTGCTAGTGCTGATGTAGGATTTCATTATTGGGCCAATGCTTGTTGCTAAGTTCCCATATCTCTTATCCACTGTGCACCTGGGAATGCATTAGTTAACATAGTGAGAATGCAAGAAAAACACGTGTAGCCTTGAATTTAACCATATCAGACTTTTGAGCTAATTGGTTCTTTCTTGTAACTCACTGCACCTTTGCTCTGTGAAAAACATAACTCTGTTTGGCATTTTCTGAGGCTGACATAGATTAGAAATATAAAGAAAAAACACTTTGAGGGAAAATAAGTTTTCTGGTTGAGCAGCCTTTATCAAAAGAGTGTCATAAAATGTTCACAGGCCTCCAAGGCCAGAAGATACTGTACACAACATCTTTTGTGGAAAAGGTATGCAGAAAAATCATGGTTTCGATAAGGGCAATACTGCTGGAATGTTGGGCTGACTCTGTATGACCTTGCATCGTTCCTTTCCCTCTATGTACGAAAAAGGTATATAAGTACCATTTAAAAATAAAGCTATGGATCTTGCTCATCAAAGCAGCTTGATCTCCTCGTGTCAAACATTTTCCTCTTACTCTTTCTTTCAGGCTAGTTCCCATCTGGAGTACAAAAGTCCGCCATGTCTACTTATTTGCCTGGGTTTCTAAGACCTGAACGGGAAGGTGCCCTGCACCTTCACTCTCTCGGGAGACCAGGAGAGCACCTGTGGCCTCACGTAGACGGTGCAAGTCTCTTGTCTTGAGACTTTATTGACTTTCTGTATAAACCAAGGAACATCAGCCTCTTTTCTTCTCTCCTCTATTTTCTTATCTACAACATTCTTAACTATCTCTCTCTCTCTAAATCAGTCGCAATCGCTGACGCCATTTCTCCTTCCGGTTTCCCTGGATCCTGCGGGGGCTGGACCCCGGCGAATGGATAGAGAAGATGCAGTGTGTGTATATATATATATGGATGTGTACTGTGTGTGCTCCCACTTCAGTCATGTCTGACTCTGCAACCCCATGGACTGTAGCCCTCCAGGTTCCTCCGTCCCTGGGATTTCCCAGGCAAGAATACTGGAGTGGATTGCCATGTCCTCCTCCAGGGATCAAACTCATGTCTCTTTCATCTCCTGCATGGGTAGGCATGTTCTTTACCACTACCGCCACCTGGGAAGCCCATATATATGGATATATATATCCATTTCATATTTTGTAGTTATTAAACTTTACTTGAAAATATTAAATTCCCACTAAGGACAAATCACAACGTCTGTATCTTTTTTCTCCTTGTGTATATTTGTTTCCTTCATTATAAAAACAATACTATGATAAACACTGCACCTCATGTTTTTCAAACTTTTATGTGATTCCACAATCTTTATATTTGCCAATTCATTCATTCATAAATATTTGTCAAAGGTCTATCCTGCTGTAGGCACAGTGCTGAACTCAAAAAATTCACGGAAAATAACTATCTACCTTGTCCCTTCAGTTTGTCCTGCCTCCTTAGGTATACCTGCTGGTCTGACTTCTAATTACTCTCCCTGACCAGAGTTCTCACCTGTTTCCTGCCTATCCACTGCTTTTAACACATGCTTTTTCCTATAGCTCAGTTAAGCTGATTCCTAACTCTTGCTACTCAATTGTTTCTCTAGTAAATTGTTCTCAAATTTTTTGGTATCAAGACCTCTTCACAAGCTTATAAATTATTGAAAACCCCTAAGAGACTTTCTTTTGTGGGCAGTTTCTATCGATGTTTACTATACAACAGATTAAAATTAGAAATCTGCAACACAATAAAACACAAGCATACGTTTCATTAGCAAACAGAGAGATGACAGTGTCACACTTCACAGGCCTCTGGAAAACCCCACTGGACGGGCAACAAAGAACGAGAGTGGAAAAGACAACACCTGAGTATCATTGTGAAAATACTTTGATCTTGAAGACCCCCTCAAAAGGGTCTTGAGATAGACCCCCAAGATAGAGAAGTACATCTAGGTCTTTGTCCTACAAGTAATTCATACTTTGCATTTACCATCTCTTATGGCCTGTGGTGGGCTTTCCTCAGCTGATAAAGAATCTGTCTGCAATACAGGAGACCCTGTTCAATTCCTGGGTCGCAAAGATCCCCTGGAGAAGGGATAGGCTACCCACTCCAGTATTCTTGGGCTTCCCTAGTGGTTCAGTTGGTAAAAAATCGGCCTGCAATGAGAAAGACCTGGGTTTGATCGCTGGGTTGGGAAGATCTCCTGGAGGAGGGTATGGCAACCCTCTCCAGTATTCTTGCCTGGAGAATCCCCATGGACAGAAGAGCCTGGTGAGCTACAGTCCATGGGGTTGCAAAGAGTCTCACATGACTGAGCGACTAAGCCCAGCACACAGCCGCTAACAAAAGACGACAAGGCTCGAGAAGAACAAGGTGAGAGGGTGGTGAACCACCAGCTGAGGCTGGATCTCTACTCAGAGGGCTGCTTTGTTCAGTCTTTACCTCTTATTCTTCAAAAGGCAACGTTTCCAAACTACTTCCAAGCATTTGTAAAACAAACACTGCCACCCGCCAGCAGTTTGCTTTATTCTGAAATTGCTGTATTTACCTTGAAAACCACAAAATGTAAACAAGGGCACCTGATCAGAGAAGATCTTTAAACTGCTTATTCACTAAATCAACACCTGGGAAGAAAGGCAGTTGACTTGGACTTGAGCATACAATGTACAAATCTATCTTTTATCTGTGGTTGATAAAGTTAATGTTTAATAAGTTTTATAAGATGTATGGAGACTTTCATAAACAAAACATATATGAATTCATTTAATACTCAAAAGAGTAAAATAAGTAAGGCCAATCTACCATAAACCATAGAAGTATAATCCTAATTCACATATACTCTCACTTAAAATATCAAATGTGGGTAACGTATTTTCCCTTCCACTAGAGATATTTTATCGGAGAAGGCAATGGCACCCCACTCCAGTGCTCTTGCCTGGAAAATCCCATGGATGGAGGAGCCTGGTGGGCTGCAGTCCATGGGGTCACTAAGAGTCTGACACGACTGAGCGACTTCACTATCACTTTTCACTTTCATGCACTGGAGAAGGAAATAGCAACCCACTCCAGTGTTCTTGCCTGGACAATCCCAGGGGCGGGGGAGCCTGGTGGGCTGCCATCTATGGGGTCACACAGAGTCAGACACGACTGAAGTGACTTGGCAGCAGCCACAGCAGAGATATTTTATGCTACACAGCTTGTGAAAACTGGAGTGACTGACTTTTTAATATGTTTTTAATATGCCTAATACATGAAAAAATAAGAGAGGATAGGGAAATCGTTTATTTAAAAATAACACAAGGAGCCCATCCTGGTGCTCTGTGATGACCTAGAGGGGTAAGATGGGGGAGGGGAGTGACGGTCAAGAGGGAGGGGATTATATGTATAATTATGGCTGATTTGCATTATTGTACAGCAGAAATCAACACAACATTGTAAAGCAACTTTCCTCCAATTAAATAAATTTTTAAAAATAGCTACAATTTAATTCACTGAAGAGTTTCTGAGTGAGCCATAGCTTTAGTTTTACAAACAGTCCATGCTTCTCACCACAATGTGTTTCTGAAAACTATATTATAAAAGCAATGCATTTCTTCATAGGAAATTCCACTGGAATAATATACTTGAAATTACCTAAGAAATACAAAAATAATAATGGATATAGCACAGGTAGAAATACTCTATAACCTTCCATATATTTAGAAGGACAAACATCCTATAAAAGTGATTAAAACGTGCTTTGTTGTACTTCCATAAGGATTGTTCTTTTCCCCAGAATTAATTCCGTATTATGTAAATATCTGAAGACCTCACCGAGGGCCTCCAGAGAGGGCCCAGAGAAGCAAAGAGTCCTGAACGCTTAAGAGCTTTCTCCATGTTTCAACACAGCTAGACTTAAAGGTAAAAAAATTCACAGAAGTGTAGAGTGGGGAGATTTCATTACTTTTCAGTGAAGTCATGAGATTATTTTTGGATCACATGAACTTTTAACCATTTCAGGGCTAGTTTTCCCCTGGACTATTCTATCTTGAATTGACTAAATTTACCCCTCCTGCCTCAGCCTTTTCTAGAATGGGTATAGAAATGGATCCATATGTTAGGCAGATTTTTGAGACTGACTTCTTTCACCGAGTGTCATGCACTTGGGAGTCACCATATGGTTGGAGGTATCCCTGGCTCACTCCTTTTTACTGTTGAATGGTAATGTACTTCATGTATTATTTACCCATTCATTAAAAGAGAGTGTTTAATTTTTTCCAGTTTTTAATATAAGCATTGAAGAACAGTTATCTTTGTGTGAAAGTAAGTTTTAATTGCTCTTGGTAAATATGTCAGAGTGAGATTTGGGCTTTTATAGGTATGTGTGTTTAACTTTATAAGAAACTGCTAAACTCTTTCCTAAAATGGCTGGAGCATTTTTCACACCACTGACAAATGTGCGAGAGTCCTAGCTGATCTGCACCCTTGTAAACACTTGATATTGTCAGTAGTTTTATTTTACTCATTTTTGTAGTAGTACTTCATTGTGGTTCTTGATATTGTTTTGGGAGAAGTACCTTAAATGTTGGTATTCTCAGGGATTCCATTTAGGGAACTCTTCTCACTCACAGCTTTAAATTCTATCTATATGCTATCAAATTTCAAATCTGTATTTTGCATCTGGATTTTTTTCCTGCACCTCGAGATTAACATCTCCAGTAATCTAGATCTACCCTTCTGGCAAAAAGGATGGCAGAACCAAGTTCATTACTGTGGTAAATGGCAAGCAGTCATAAATTCTTCTCATCCCTGTATGCATGTCTCTTTACAAGTGGCTTTGCAGGTACTTCTGTCAAAAGACACAGTCAGTTTCTCCACTCTCTGCCTCTGAACTTAGCCATATAATATTACAGGTCTGAATAATACTTGAGCACTAGGGGAGAAGGACTGCCCTTTCTGGCTGTTCTCACACTCTCCTTGTGGGAGGAATCTGAGCTAGCCTGACAGAGAATGAGGTGAGTGGCCCAGCCAGGCCTGTTAACAACCTATCCACAGACAGATAAGTGAGTGAAGCCAGCCCATACCATCCAGCCATCAGCTGACCACAGATACACGAACAAGTTCATCAGAGATCAGCCAAGTCAGCTCAGAACAGAAGCTACAAGCAAACCCAGAGATTCAGGAGTTAAGCAAATGAATGCTTAGAAAGCCACTCAGTTTTGTTCTGGGGTGTTTT
>SJYQ01001688.1:675515-741192 GCA_006410935.1 Redunca redunca
TCCACCCATGGAATTTTCCAGGCAAGAGTACTGGAGTGGGTTGCCATTTCCTTCTCCAGGGGATCTTCCTGACCCAGGGATTGAACCCGGGTCTCCCGCATTGCAGGCAGATGCTTTACCGTCTGAGCCACCAGAAAGCATTGCAGACATCACCTGACATATAGTAAGGACTAAATAAATGTCAGTGATTAGCAGCAGTGGTAGTAGAGTAGCCCTGATCACACTGAGTTATCATTGGTGTACTTGTCTATGGCCTGCAGAAGGCCAAATTTATTTGGGTAATGGCTTGGCACTTTCATCTCAGTATTATACTTAGTATTTAAAAGGGAAATGCAATTTAGCTTTGTATACCAAGTATTTCCCTAGGAACTACTTTCATGAAAAGGTGAATACTAGGCCTAAAAAGCAAAAATGTCTCTTCCCCATAGGCACAAATCTTTCTACTAACAGGGAAAATGCTATCTTAATTAAGGAGCTATTCTCATCTCGCAAAACAGGAACTTGAAATCTCCATTTTTGAAATATGGACATTTGGTTTCCAGAAAAGACATCAGAGGAAAATTGCCCTTGAACATCAATAGAAAGGGTCTTATCACCCACTCTTAACAATGAACATAGCATGACAAGACTTCCCTAATAGTCCAATAGTTAAAAATCTGCCTGTCAATACAAGAGACACAGGTTCGATCCCTGGTCCAGGAAGATCCCACATGCCAGGGAGCAACTAAGCCCGTGTGTCACGACTACAGAGCCTGCACTCCCCAACAAGAGAAGCAACCTCACCTAGAGAAAGCCTGCAAGTGGCAACGAAGACCCAGCACAGTCAAAAATAAATAATAATAAAAAACAATTAGCACAGCATGAAACTATGGATACGTTTGTCAACTGAAAAGACACATCATTTTTATCCAGACTACAAGCCAATAAACCTCAGACTGAGAACTCTGAAGAATTGGCTAAAATTTGCAGACTTTGGAAGTGGCTAGCTTCTATCCAACATGACAGAACAAGATTAGCTTTCTGGTTCTGCAGAATCCTTTTCTTTACCACTCATCTTGCCTGTTACTGTATACTGACACCCTCTATTTTCTCAATGTGATTTCTATTACCTTCATCCTATTACTTTTGACCCCCTGTAGTTATGAGAATTACCTGATTCACAGGCATGGAGTCCACCAAGCACAGCACATGACCAGTAAACAAGGTATGGGAATAACCCATGGTTGTGGGATAGCTTATCGCATAATGCGCCTAGGAACGACCAGTCTCACAGAACGCTGAAATGCTTTTCTAAAGACACAATCGATGTACCAGGCAACTCTCTGGAAGAATAAAGTGCCATTCTTCAGCAGGCAGTGCATTTACTAAATCAGAGACCTCTACAGGTCCATGTGCCCAAGAGGAAGGGTAGATGGCTTGGGAACAAAGGGGTGGAGGCAGTAGTGGCCCCATGAACCATCAGTACCAATGTCCTACCACATATCTTTATGCATTCTATCCCTACACTGCTGGGCTCCACAGGGTCACACCTGCTCTAACTCATGAGTCTCCTAGCGTTGTTGTTGTTCGGTCACTCAGTCGTGTCTGACTCTTTGCAACCCCATGGACTGCAATATGCCAGACTTCCTGCTCTTTCACCATCTCCCAGAGTTTGCTCAAACTCGTGTCCATTGAGTTGATGATTCCATCCAACCATCTCATCCTCTGTCAGCCCCTTCTCCTCCTGCCCTCAATCTTTCCCAGCATTAGGGTCTTTTCCAATCTACCAGCATGGAATATATACTATGGTTTATCAGCCAGACTCCTTGACTAGAACTTACTTATTTTGCTATTAATAGAAAAGTAGTTCATTTTCTCCTTTATTGTGGTGGTGGTTTAACTGGTATATGTATATGTCAAAACTCATCAAATTGTAGATTTTAAACAACTGTACCTCAATAAAGTTGTGAAAAATTTTAACAACTCTATCATTCCACAATACCATTACTATAACTTTTTATGTAGCCCTTTGTACTTTCTTAACCAGATGGTCAATACCAAAATCAGATTGATTATATTCTTTGAAACCAAAGATGGAGAAGCTCTACACAGTCAACAAAAGCAAGACCAGGAGCTGACTATGACTCAGATCATGAACTCCTTATTGCCAGATTCAGACTAAAATTGAAGAAAGTAAGGAAAACCACTAGACCATTCAGGTATGACCTAAATCCAATCTCTTATGATTATACAGTGGAAGTGACAAATAGATTCAAGGGATTAGATCTGATAGACAGAGTGCCCAAAGAACTATGGACAGAGGTTTGTGAGACTGTACAGGAGGCAGGGATCAAGACCATGCCCAAGAAAAAGAAATGCAAAAAGGCAAAGTGGTTGTCTGAGGAGGCCTTACAAATAGCAGAAAAAAGAAGAGAAGTAAAAAGCAAAGGAGAAAAGGAAAGATATACCCATTTGAATGCAGCGTTCCAAAGAAATGCAAGGAGAGATAAGAAAGCCTTCCTCAATGATCAGTGCAAGAAACAGAGGAAAACAATAGAAAGGCAAAGACTAGAGATCTTTCCAAGAAAGCTAGAGATACCAAGGGAACATTTCATGCAAAGATGGGCACAATAAAGGACAGAAATGGTATGGGCCTAACAGAAGCAGAAGATATTAAGAAGAGGTGGCAAGAACACACAGAAGAACTATACAAAAAAAAGATTTTCATGACCCAGATAACCAAGATGGTGAGATCACTCACCTAAAGCCAGACATCCTAGAGTGCAAAGTCAAGTGGGCCTTAGGAAGCATCACTACGAACAAAGCTAGCTGAGGTGATAGAATTCCAGCTGAGCTATTTCAAATTCTAAAAGATGATGCTGTGAAAGTGCTGTACTCAATACGCCAGCAAATTTGGAAAACTCGGCAGTGGCCATGGGACTGGAAAAGATCAATTTTCATTCCAGTCCCAAAGAAGAACAATGTCAAAGAATGTTCACACTACTGCACAATTGCACTCATCTCACACGTTAGCACCCCACTCAAGTACTCTTGCCTGGAAAATCCCATGGATGGAGGAGCCTGGTAGGCTGCGGTCCATGGGGTTGCAAAGAGTTGGACACGACTGAGTGACTTCACTTTCACTTTTCACTTTCGCGCATTGGAGAAGGAAATGGCAACCCTCTCCAGTGTTCTTGCCGGGAGAATCCCAGGGACGGCGGACTCTGGTGGGCACCTGTCTATGGGGTCGCACAGAGTCGGACATGACTGAAGTGACTTAGCAGCAGCAGCAACACATGCTAGCAAAGTAATGCTCAAAATTCTCCAAGCCAGGCTTCAACAGTACGTGAACTGTGAACTTCCAGATGTTCAAGCTGGATTTAGAAAAGGCAGAGGAAGCAGAGATCAAATTGCCAACATCCCTTGGATCATAGAAAAACCAAAAGAATTCCAAAAACATATACTTCTGCTTCATTGATTACATCAAAGCCTTTGACTGTGTAGATCACAACAAACTGGAAAATTCTTCAAGAGATGGGGATACCAGACCACCTGACCTGCCTCCTGAGAAATCTGTATGCAGGTCAAGAAGCAACAGTTAGAACATGGAAAAACAGATTGGTTACAAACTGGGAAAGGAGTACATCAAGGCTGTATATTGTCACCCTGCTTATTTAACTTATATGCAGAGTACATCATGCAAAATGCTGTGCTGGATGAAGCACGAGCTGGAATCAAGATTGCTGGGAGAAATATCAATAACCTCAGATACACAGATGACACCACCCTTATGGCAGAAAGTGAAGAGGAACTGTAGAGCCTCTTGATGAAAGTGAAAGAGGAGAGTGAAAAAGCTGGCTTAAAACTCAACATTCAGAAAACTAAGATCATGGCATCTGGTCCCATCACTTCATGGCAAATAGGCAGGGAGAGAGTGGAAACAGTCAATGCAGATGGTAACTGCACCCATGAAATTAAAAGATGTTTGCTGCTTAGAAGAAAAGTTATGATCAAACTAGACAGCATATTAAAAAGCAGAGATATTACTTTTCCAACAAAGATCTGTCTAATCAAAGCTATGTTTTTCCAGTAGTCACATATGGATGTGAGCTGCTGCTGCTGTTAAGTTGCTTCAGTTGTATCCGACTCCGTGCGACCCCATATACAGGAGCCCACCAGGTTCCACCGTCCCTGGGATTCTCCAGGCAAGAACACTGGAGTGGGTTCCCATTTCCTTCTCCAATGCATGAAAGTGAAAAGTGAAAGTGAAGTTGCTCAGTTGTGTCCGACTCTTCGCAACCCTATGGACTTCAGCCTACGAGGCTCCTCCATCCATGGGATTTTCCAGGCAAGAGTACTGGAGTGGGTGCCATTGCCTTCTCCAATGGATGTGAGAGTTGGACTATAAAGAAAGCTGAGCACCAAAGCATTGATTTTGAACTGTGGTGTTGGAGAAGACTCTTGAGAGTCCCTTGGACTGGAAGGGGATCAAACCAGCCAATCCTAAAGGAAATCAGTCCTGAATATTCATTAGAAGGACTGATGCTGAAGCTGAAACTCCAATACTTTGGCCACGTGATGCAAAGAATGACTCCTTGGAAAAGACCCTGATGCTGGGAAAGATTGAAGGCAGGAGGAGAAGGGGACGACAGAGAATGAGCTGGTTGGATGGCATCACTGAATTGATGGACATAAGTGTGAGTATGCTCTGGGAGCTGATGATGCACAGGGAAGCCTGGCGTGCTGCATTCTATGGGGTTGCATAGAGTCGGACATGACTGAGCAACTGAACTGAACTGAACCTGTACTTTCTATGTTGGGTTGCAATTATTTATACACACATCTTATCTCCCTCATTAGATTATAAATTCCTTGAGAGCAGCATTAATTTCTGACTCATTTGAACCCTGGTAACTAGCTCACACACTGTACTGCACACAGTGAATAATCACTAAATCTCTACTACATATATCGAGATCTTATAGAATTCAAAACATCAGCTTCAGATAAGGCAGTCTCATCACCTAACAGCTGTGTGACCTTGAGCATATTATTTGACTTCCTCACAGTGTGATTTCTATATCTGTAAAATAAGGCTACCACGAATTAAGTAAGGGAACATGGACAAAGGCCATCCAAAGCACTCAAAGTTAAGAATTTCAATATGTAGGACTTTCTATTCTTAGAAAGAACAGTCTTAGTTATTAAGTTAAAATGTTCACAGACAAAAGGCATTTATTCTCTACTTACCAAAAATTTAGACACACATTTAATATCATGCATAACACCAGAAGGGAGATTTTTACAACAAACTCCCAACTCAGAAAATTGGCCCATGGATACAGAACAATAAACAAGGGAGTTGTTCTAACAGTACTAAACCGTGGACATCACACATGCTCATTTTCTGCCCATTACTTTTACTCTCCATGGAGCAAATTAAACTTCACAAGTCAAAGCCACAAATCAATCAAAGTTCATTTGTATGTATGAATCAAAGTTCATACAGCATACACAGAGAGACAGATACACAATTAATTGTGTTGTTCTTGTTGTTGCAGCCCAAAACAGAAAACCACTCAGAAGGACAGCAACTTCCTTCCAACAGAGACTAAAATATTTTAAAAGTACAAGCCCTTTTACAATCCTGACTAGATTCAACAAGAGAAGCCAAGAGACAAAGCAATGTGTTTTCATTCCATCTTTTGGCCCTTCTCTGAAATCTCACTGAAAAGAATAAACTTACTATCCAACTTCCACTGCCACTTAAGCGTTTAATAATAGGGGATTAGCTATAGAAGGTTCTTAATATGATGACTTACCACAAATACACAGAATCAACACAGCAGAAACATTTAACTGGGGAATGTTAAAGATGTTTTTCAATAAACCATGGGGTTTCTGGCTTGGAAATTCACTGCAGTTTTCTAAACTGAGTAGCAGCAAACTATAAAATGCTACAACCTAAAAGAACTTCACTTAATTCATGTAGAAGTTTTCATCTTCTGCTATTCACACTACAGATTTATGTATTAGAATACATAGTTTTAACACCAATGAACTGAAATTCAGAGGTTGAGAATATAAGGCTGTAATAATATAATAGGTCTATATTTTGCTTTCTCGTGAGTGAAATAATCACCTAACATCTATGTTACATGCTGAGTAATAGTAAGACCTCAAAAAAAGCATGTGATGACAGAACTGAAATTATATTGCCTTTCAGAATTACAATTTTCTAGGACTTTATTCATTAATTCAACAAAAATTAATGCAGCCCCAACGATACACAAAACACTGTTCTTGATCTAGGTAACTCGACAGAGCACAGTTTTTACCCTCAAACAGTTTGTAGTCTAATCACAGATCTTTCAAATAAAGAAACGGGTGCAAATTCTAAGCACATACAAGTACCGCAACTATGTGTCCTCAGGCCCAAGTTCACTGACAACCACAGTGGACAGTTCCCAGCATGTGGGCAGGTTCCAAGCTCAAGCGCCCACATCGCTCCTCCTGTCCTCATGATCGCTCCCCCAACACTTGGAGAACTTGCTCAGCTAGCAAGCAGGAGCAATCCAGAAGTTCGTGTGGAAGGAATGACAACACAATCCACAAACCCACCGAGGATAAAACTTGGCTGCAGCCTTGGATAGGAGATTCTGAGGCATGTTCCTTGTGGCTTCTCAAAGGGCCCCAAAGGACTGAGCTCCAGCTGGCACACTGGTGAGTCTTACGCACACTTTGCATGCATGCTTGCTAAGTCGCTTCAGTCCTGTCCAACTGTGTGCAACTCTATGGGGTGCCGCCTGCCAGGCTCATCCATGGGATTCTCCAGGCAGGAATACTGAAGTGGGATACCATGCCCTCTTCCAGGGGATCTGCCAGACCCAGCGATCAAACTTGCATCTCTGAGATCTTCTGCATTGGCAGGCAAGTTCTTTCCCACTAGCCACCAGGAAGCCCTATGCACACTTCACCACCTTTCATTGCATTAGGCTCACTCCCCCTCACTCCCTCACACTTCCCAGGACCACTTCCCAAACTGATTCTCTCCACCCACGTCTTCCAGGGTCTGATGTGACAACAGCTCCAACCAACATAGTCCTAATCTAGTTCTCTTCAGGTGTGTTCAGTCACACTGGAGTAACACATGAAACGAGACTATCACATATATCCCTGTGATCCACTTCAGCTTCAAGATGTCAGGAGGCTGAGATTTTGAATAAATAAGGTGGATGAGAGTGAAGATCGAAAAAGAGAGAACAAGAGAGAAAGAGGAAGTTTGGCAGGCTCGAACAATGACCAATGCTCAAAAGATGAAACGTAACAGATCCCCCATCTGGCTCCAAAATACCAGGTATGGGGCACAGGAGGAGGAAGGCAAGGGTCCAGAGAAGCAAATGAACAAGTTTCAGGAGTCTGGCTTGACTAACACCTATAGCGGAGTTGGGGAGTCCTGCTCAGGACCCTTGGGCTGCAAGTGTGGCATCCAAAAACAAGGTAGGATCTCATCACAACACACCCAAATTTACTATATTCAGATCTTCCTACGCCACCAAGAATGACATTGACATATAGGAGCCTAACCAGAATCCAAACATAGCAGCGAGATGAAGACTAGAGAAATCACTGAAGATAATGTAGCTGGCAATGGGTGAAAGAATTTTTTTAAATTAAGACTGTAGAAGAAAAGATGTACAAGAATAAAATCATTCTAAACAAATACAGAATGGCAGGAGAGGTAGGGGGCGACAGAGGATGACATGGTTGGATGGCAACATCAACTCAATGGACATGAGTTTGAGCAAGCTCCAGGAGATGGTGAAGGACAGGGGAGCCTGGCATGCTGCAGTCCATGAGATCACAAAGAGTCGGACACGCCTGAGCAACCAAACAATAACAAACAAATACTTAAAGCTTCACTGTGTGGAAGAGGGATTAGATAGAATCTATGTGGCTTTTCAGGGCCAACAGGTAGAATTTACAGGAGGGTATTATACAACAGACAGTAGGGTACAGTTGTTAAAAGCAAACAGCTCTAGAGTTAGATAAATTCATTTTGAGTCCTAACTCCACCACTAATAAGCCTGGGGACCTTAAAATGGCTGTATAATTTCTTTATACTTAACTCTCTCAACTGCAAAACTGAGACAGCAACAATTTCTACTTTATAGGGTTATTGAGATGACTATAAATATTAATGCACAGGAAGTCCTGAGCTCAGTGTTGCATGTATTAAGCACTCGGTCAATACATGTTAGTGATTTCAAATCTGAAATAGTTTCAGTCTTCATCCCCAAAATTACATGATCATCAAATCTGAAGGAACTCAATAAAGGAACTGTGAAACTGGTAGAGGAAGTAGATATTTATAAATTGGCTCATACCAGAGAATTACTACATTAAACAAGACTGACACATTCAACTATATAAAATGTCAAAGCTATTACTTAGCCAGATAGCTTTTTCACCAGTGCTCTTAAGTGTATAACCTCCATGAAAGCGTTAGTCTCTCAGTCATGTCTTTGTGACCCCATGGACGGCAGCCCACCAGGATCCTCTGTCCATGGAATTCCCAGGAAAGAATACTGGAGTGGGTTCAGTGCAGTTCAGTTGTGTCTGACTCTTTGTGACCCCATGGACTGCAGCACGCCAGAACTCCCTGTCCATCACCAACTCCCGGAGTTTACTCAAACTCATGTTCATTGAGTCGGTGATGCCATTCAACAGTCTCATCCTCTGTCATCTCCCTTCTCCTCCAGCCTTCAATCTTTCCCAGCATCAGGGTCTTTTCCAATGAGTCAGTTCTTCGCATCAGGTGGCCAAAGTATTGGAGTTTCAGCTTCAGCATCAGTCCTTCCAATGAACATTCAATTCAGGACTGATCTCCTTTAGGATGGACTGGTTGGATCTCACTGCAGTCCAAAGGACTCTCAAGAGTCTTCTCCAACACCACAGTTCAAAAAGCATCAATTCTTTGGTGCTCAGCTTTCTGTATAGTCCAACTCTCACATCCATACATGACTACTGAAAACACCATAGCTTTGACTAGATGGACCTTTGTTGGCAAAGTAAGTGAAGTGAAGTTGCTCAGTCGTGTCCAACTCTTAGTGACCCCATGGACTGCAGCCTACCAGGCTCTTCCGTCCATGGGATTTTCTAGGCAAGAGTACTGGAGTGGGTTGCCATTTCCTTCTCCAGGGAACTTCCTGACCCAGGGATCGAACCCAGGTCTCCCACATTGTAGACAGACACTTTACCATCTGAGCCACCAGGGAAGTCCTGGCAAAGTACTGTCTCTGCTTTTGAATATGCTGTCCACGTTGACCATAACTTTTCTTCCAAGGAGTGGACATCTTTTAATTTCATGGCTGCGGTCACCATCTACAGTGACTTTGGAGCCTAAAAAAATAAAGTCTGTCATTGTTTCCACTGTTTGCCCATCTATTTGCCATGAAGTGATGGGACCAGATGTCATGATCTTAGTTTTCTGAATGTTGAATTTTAAGCCAATTTTTTCACTCTCCTCTTTGACTTTCATCAAGAGGCTCTTTAGTTCTTCTTCAGTTTCTGCCATAAGGTTGGTGTCATCTGCACATCTGAGGTTATTGATATTTCTCCCGGCAATCTTAATTCCACTGAAGTGGGTAGCCGTTCCCTTCTCCAGGGGATCTTCCCAACCCAGAGATTAAACCTGGGTCTCTTTCATTGCAGGCAGACTCTTAACCATCTGGGCCCATAACCTCCATGAGCAGAGCCAAAAGATGAGAGTATTGTTATTGCTGCTGTTTTTGTTTGGTCACTAAGTCACGCCCAACCCTTTTGCGACCCCATGGAGTGCAGACCACCAGGCTCCTCTGTCCATGGGATTCTCCAGGCAAGAATACTGGAGTGGGTTGCCACGCCCTCCTCCAGGGAATCTTCCCAACCCAGGGAATTGAACCCATGTCTCCTGCTTGGCAGGCAGGTTCTTTATGAGTGAGCCACCAGGGAAGCCTGGAGGTGAAAGTGCCAGCCTGAAGATGGCACTCTGAGTTACACGGCCAGAAGAAATGGAGTTCTCCCAAATCCCGGATACTCACTACCTGCTCTCAAGCATCACACAGCAGAGACAGTCTCTGTTTTAGTTCCTGAAGCATTCAAAGTTATTGCCTCAGAATGACTTTTTCCTTGCCAGAAGCAGCCTTTTGATAGGGCTGGTGGATTATGAAATAGTCACATGTCAAATGACCACAGAGTCACAGAGATGGAAATTTCTAGAGCAAACAGCCAAAAAGCCTGTGGTCTAAGAGACAGGCCTGTCTCTTCCCTCAGCCCTCCTGAGGAGTGGCCCCCTGGGTTCTGGGTTACTTCTGTGTTTTATCACCTTTATGGTTAAGAAAAGGGCACATAAACCTCTCTTGTTTTGATTTAGGTCTGTTTCTCCTCCTAATAGAAAATGCACACATATTAACAGGTCTAAATGTTTGGAAAAATCTATACCCAACTTCTCTTGAGAATAGGGGGAGACATGCATAAAGGAACAAGGACAGGGAAAAGAAAAATGGAAAGAATGTAAAGTCAATAGAAATAACTGCTATCATATAGCGTGCAGGAGGAGGGCTAAACTGTATATCAGGATCTTCACACTAAGACTCCGCATTCCCAATGCAGGAGGCCTGGGTTCAATCCCTGGTAGGGGAACTAGATCCCATGTGCTGCGACTAAGAGTTCGTATGCCATAGCTAAAAGATCCCACCTGCTGCAACTAACACCTGGCACAGCCAAACAAATAAGCAAATATTTCTTTAAAACTATGTATCAAAAAATAGTATTAGCGATAAATCATGTTGACAATATGTGCCCCTGATATGATGTTGGGAGAAAGGTGGTTAATATCCCTTCCCAAAACCTTAGCCCCTGTCTAAGTATGATGAAAACATCAGCCAGACCAAAGTCAAGGGACATTCTACAAAATATCTGGCCAGTACTCTTCAAAAGTATCAAGGTCATTTAAAAAAAAAAAAANTGCCTTCTAGGAAGCTCTAAAATTTTATGATTCACTTGAACAAACCATACACAAAGTATGAAAAATAAAAACTGTTTCAAATTAATTTGCAGACACCCTTTGTCTGGCTGAGGCAAAAGGAAGTGAGGTGCAGCTGAACTGGGGATACACTGTTGTTTCTTCATATTATCTAAAAAGTAACAATAAGGGAGGGTGCTCTGGAAACTTGGCAAAGGAATCTGGAAAGGCAGCCGTGGTGATCTTGGGAGGTCAATCTATGCAAAAGTGACGGATTTTACAACCAAAGGGAACAGTAGGAACACATTCAGGAAGAGAAGGATGAAGGTGCAAAAGAATAAGGTTCAAGAATGGATACAGAATTGGGAAAAAAAGGTCTGCCAAGCAATGTGAAGGCCAGGGAGAGCAACGCAAGCCCATCTCATGGAATTCTCTGGGGCCCTGTTAGGATGGGCCTCCAAGAATCCAAGGAGAAGAGTCAGAGCTTTCAGACAAAAAGGAATCTTGAATCTTCAATAGCAAGATACCCTCCTTCTCCAATGATGAGAGGAGACAAATGACTCAGTCTTACACAAGAGGTAGAAAATGAGAGCAAACCAGCAACGACAATGACCTAACGTATTAGATTACAGGAAAAGCCAGCCTTCCAGGGGCAGACGGAGCACCTGAATGATTCATACTTTGAACCAATGCCCGCTGAATCATATAACACCAAGTATTGTGTATAATTACCTCCTAGGTACAGAGCTGTTGCTGCAGAGTTCCCTCAGACACACTAAAATATTTAAAGGAAAAAGACAGCCACAAACCCTGAAGATTTATCTTTGACAGACTAACTTCCCCTGGCTGACAGAGGGATAAGGCTACACAAGCTCATGATCATGAAGCATGAAGCACCCCTGGGAACCAAGCTGCATCACACGATCCCAGGGAAAGTGTGGGTCTCTCACCCATAAACATCTAATGGCTATTTTTCTTCTGATGTCTACTATGGACAAAGTTCTGTGCCTGGGAAACACAAAAGGAAAAAAAGAAAAGCCTGCCCTTGAAGAGGTTATAATGCAAGAGAAGAGCCAATTATGTTTAAAGGAAATACATTATGTCTTTCTATCATAAGTTAGCTACCATTTGTATAATGACTTAAAACACTTTTACATTTATTCTCTGGAAAGAATCCAAGCCACACAGAGCCTTGTGTGGCAAGATTATTCTTGTTTTTATCCACCCCTGGTCCCACCAGGCAATGACAGATGTCCTCGGAGACACTAAGTGGTTGGGTGACCTACTTAAGATGACAGTCGGCGAGAAATGCGGTCAAGCCCAGACTCCACGCTTTTTTCTGCTACAAATACAGATCTGTTGTCCCAGTTTGCTTTTAAAACTTTTTATCTTCCACATCTTACAGTTCACAAAAGAGAGTCTGTGGATCTGAATTGTTTATCATCCCTTCTCTGAATTCAATATATCTCTTCCACCTGAGAAACAGTGGCTTTCTATAACTTAGGAAAGTTCTCACCCGTATCTCTTTACATGTTGCCTCATTCTCATGCACTCCGGCCTCTCCTTCTAGAATCTGATTAGATGCTGCTAGACCCTGTCGGTCCCTTCTCAACACTGGCTTTTCATGACTCGTTCACACGTTCCTCTGCCCTGCATTCTGTTCCATACCATGGTCTCCTCATCTCCTCATGTAATACGCTAGCTCACGCTTTCTAGAACCTATATGTTTTTTTTCATAGTGTCCGTTCTTCCATCAGCCTCCTCTACCCTCTTCTGCCTCTGAAATCATTTCCACACACTTACTGCACAGTCTCTGGCAAGCTGTCCTGGAGTACTCTGTGTCTGGTTTGTCACAACCGCTGATTCTCCTTCAAGCAGGTCAACAGTGAGTCCCTCCTCCATGGGGACTGTGTCGTGAGAAGACCTCACGTGCCCAGGACTGGGGGAGTGTCCCCACTGAGCATGGCTCCAGGCGCACTGATGGGTGGTTTCACTCCCCTAATCTGCTTTCACGCTAATTTCCCTACATGGGGAGACATGTGGATCGCATATTCAAAGTGACTGATGTCACTCAAACCACATTTACTGTGCTTGTCACTCTCTGAGACGAAAATGCAATATTCCTGCAAATCCTTATAATAAAAATGGTGTAAGAAAGTTACAGAACATGAAGCATGGGAAACACTCACCAGACGTGAAGGCTCCCTCCTCCCCCATGCACACGGACAGCATCCTGACCTGGGTCTGGGGCTCCAGCGAACCCCTCTGACTCTCTGTCCAGAGCAGGCTCCCTTATTAAAGCTGTGTTTCACCAATGTGAGAGGAATGCTGACACAGTGTGTTCAAAATGAATGCTGCTTTTAAGTTGTTATCATTATATTATCATTATAAGTATACACTATAAAGTATTAATTTGATTTGCACAAGCTCTTAATGACTGGTCTTGGTTGTCTATGATTCTCTACAAGTCCCATTAATCCTTCTCTTGTAACACTCATAATCAGTTTGCTACTATGAACAACTTCTCAGTTGATAGTATGACACTACCTCTAAAATTATACCTAGAAAGGAATTCTAAGACAATTGTTAGTTATTATGCACCATCCAAAGTGACATTTTAAAAGTGAAACTAACACATCAGTGTCACCATGCTGGCAATTTTACAAAGATAAATTAAAGAGCTGATAAGGAAACACTAATATTTATGGTGTAACTGTCATGGAAATATATAAATACGTATCATTCAGCTATATTTACTGGTTTGAAAAGTGGCCTCTCACGGTTATTTAATAATTATCAAGATTTCCTTTCAACATACAGACTACTCTCCAGCAAAACAAAACTTGAAGCTATTCTTTCAGTATCAGTCCTTCAATGTGTCAAGGAAGAAAAACAATGGGGAACTTTTGAAAGAGTTTTCAGCAGATATATTTCCACTTCAAAGTTTCACAATGAATAAAGTTCTAACATTACTTCTTTTAAGACACAAAAATACCCCCACTTAGGTCATATAATATAAAGTAAGTATTTCTTTCCTACCTCGGAACTTCTTGGGAGGGTTGGCAAGGTCCCCTGCTTCTGGGTGCACCACACATCGGTCATCCACCAGTCTGGAAGGAAAAGAACATTCACACTGTTGACATCGTCATGTTCATAGAGCACAAAATGCACACGGAGTCTGCATCAATATTTACAAAAAGTTTTTAATACCACTCTTCATTCAGAAATGTTTGAATAGTCATGGATTTGCAAAAAGATCTGGTTATACAGGCATGAATTAAAGCAGGGTTTACAAAACTCAAAACTGAAAAACTGTTAAGTGGTGGGCTTCCCAGGTGGCGGTAGTGGTAAAGAATCCGTCTGCCGATGCAGGAGTCCTAAGAGACGAGGGTTCAATTGCCAGGTAGAGAAGATTCCCTGGAGTAGGAAATAGCAACCCACTCCAGTATTCTTGTCTGGAAAAATTCCATGGACAGAGGAGCCTGGTGGGTTACAGTCCATGGGGTTGCAAAGAGTCGGACATGGCTAAGCACCAAGCAGCAGCAACAGGAAACGTTAGAGAAATCTCGGTATTGACAAACCATGAAACACTGCAGAGCCATTTACAATTCTATTTTTAAAGGCAGTGGTGTAGAAAACATAATATGTGGTGAAAATAAGTGGGAACAAATCAATAAGATATTGTATATATCTAAACACACATACCCCTCTACATATATGAGGACTGGAACACAGACATCAAAACATTAACAGGGATTAGACTGCCCAAGTTTTCATGTTCCAGTGTGAATGTGAGCGTGTTTTGTTTTATTTTTATAAGGAATGTGTAAGCTTATGAGATCAGGCTCACAGAGTGATGACACAATAGGATACAAAGTGCTCATCCTGTGTTCAACTATGGCTCAGCCCCTTCCCAGCCAGGTGGGGGTTTGGACCGCCTTCGCTACACCTGCAAACACAGATAAGAGTACCCACCTCATGGTATTGTCAGGAGGAATAACTTCATAGCTGTAACATCCCTAGCACAGTTTCTAGCATAGAGTAGGCCCTTAAATATTAAGTGTTTAAGATAATAACATTAGGGACTTCACCTGCCTTATTCCTATCTTCCTCGAGAAGAATGCCTGACACTTAGTGATGAGTACTCAACAAATTTACTCAAATGAATAGAGTACCTTTCTAGTTACAAAAACTTGCCCCTATTAAAATATCCATGAAAAGCCAATTTTGAGGGCAATTCCCAGAAATGCTGAATCTCTGATCTGAGAGCCAGGAGACATGAATCTCTGTGTCAGAGTAATATCTAACTACCAAAAGACTCACTGATAATCATTTTCTCCATTGACTAAGTAATGAGAGCCATTAGGGTTTTCTCCAGAATATTGTGAAAATGCACATGAATTAGTCCAAATTTATGAGCTCATTTAAAGAACAATGCCCCAGTTGCAACTTTGTTAAAAAGCACACATTAACCCCAGCACAAGAGTAAAACCCACTTACTAGTATGCATTAACCCCAGCATAAAGTAACCCCAATTCATGATCAACAGTCCCCTTGAACTACAATAATTAACCAAATCAAGATGAAACTTTCAGTTCCTGGTTTATCTGTTTACAAAAGCAGACACTTCCTAAATCACTGGATTTCTCTATTCCACCAAACAAAATAATAATTTCATCAAGCATATAGTTTTTTGTTTGATCTTTTTTTTAGTATACTCCATTCATACTGGTTTGCTAAAATGTGGTTTTACAAGAGCTGCCAAGCATGCAAGAAATTCCTTTTAAGAGTCTTCAAAATTGTTTTCTTAGAAACAGGAAGTCACAATGGGTCGAGAGAAAGCAAACCCAAACCTCCACAAAATCCAACTTCAGGCTGTAACACTGAATGTAAAAGGCTCAGAGTCCTAAGGATGTCACAATATAATATTTAAATCTAAAAAAATGCTGTGAGGGAAACTCCAGCTGTTCTAACTAGTTAAGTTGTGGGGGAAGGAGAGGGTAGGATGAATTGGGAGAGGAGCACTGACATGTATACACCACCATGTGTAAATAGAGAGCCAGCGGGAAGCAGCTGTCTAGCACAGGGAGCTCAGCTCAGCGCTCTGTGACAATGGGGGCGGCAAAGGGGGGTGGATGTGTGATGGGGGGAGGCGTGGGAGGGAAGCTGAAGAGAGAGGGGTTATCTGTATACTTATACCTGATTCATGCTGATATACAGTAGAAATCAACATAACATCAAAACAGTATAACAATTATCCTCCAATTTTAAAAAAAAGATGAGTTAAGAATTCAAAGCATAATAATAATAATAAAAAAGCACATAGTCTAATTTAGAGACTTCATGGCAAACAGAAGGGAAAAAGTGGACACATTTTATTTTCTTGGGCTCCAAAATCACTGCTGACGATGACTGCAGTCATGAAATTAAAAGAGGCTTGCTCCTTGGAAGGAAAGCTATGACAATCAAGACAGCACATTAAAAAACAGAGACATCACTTTGCTGTCAAAGGTCTGTATAGTCAAAGCTTATGGTGTTTCCAGTAGTTATGTACAGATGTGAGTTAGACCATAAAGACTGAGGGCCAAAGAATTGATTTTTTCAAATTTGGAGAACACTCTTGAGAATCCCTTGGACTGCAGGGAGATCAAACCAGTCAATCCTAAAGGAAATCAACCCTGAATACTCACTGGAAGGACTGAAGCTGAAGCTCTACTCTGGCCACCTGATGAGAACATCCAGCTCACTGGAAAAGACCCTGATGCTGAGAAAGACTGAAGGCAAAAGGAGAAGGGGACAGCAGAGGATGATGGCACTGGAGAGGAGACAGTTGGATGACATCACTGACTCAATGGACATGAATGTGAACAAGTCCAGGAGATGGAGGAGGACAGGGGAAGCCTGGCATGCTGTGGCCCATGGGTTCTCAAAGACTCAGACATGCTTAGCGACTGAACAACAACTCATGTAGAGCACAAAAAATCTGTATTAAAAGTGGCATTGATATTTTACTTAGTCTTTGTGTCTGCCATTCCCACAGAAATACAGGCTTGCCTAGAATCGCCCAAAGAGCCTCCACCTGTGTGGTGGCTTGCCACAAAGAGGAATGGGAAAAAACTAAAGCCATCAGTCAGGTCACAGTGTATTTATGTAAATATTTATGCCTATCCTCAATCATCTGATAGCCCAGATAAAAACATTAGTAATTAAGAGTGACTTCAGTTCTAAGAATTTGTCCTATTCCTTACAAACCAAAGTCTGTGAAAATTACAAAGACAGTCATCTCATCATACAGACTGAATGAACTGGAACTGAGTTTGGAGAGAATGGAAGAAAGGGAAGGTTACGATGAAATGGGTAGATAAAGAAGCAAGTGTGAATTTTATAATAGTGTGAAACAAGTATGAATCTTACAACAGTATCAGTGTTATAAAAACATATATGATCACAGATGTTAAATGTTAAAGATGACTTTACTGAACAACTTCTACAATATCTCCAAGAGCCTTTTCTTGAATACCTTCAGGGCCAGAGTATTCACCACTTACCATCTTCCTGCTCTGTTTTATAGGTCTTGTTCCCATCACAGAACTTACATTTTCTAACTACTTGCTTAGTAGTCTGACCTTTCAATAAATTGTAACTCCATGAAGTCAGAAACTGAATCCATCTAGTTTACCATTATATCCTTGGCACCCATTAGAATGAGTTATAGTGGCCACTAAGTAAATATTTGTTAAATAAATAAATGAACCAATGAAAAACAATGAGACTGGCTTTCCCAAATAACTTTCCCTTTTTGGTCTCAGTTCTTTCTTTTGGACTAAGTTTTCTTTTTCTAGGATGAACAAGTCTATTTCTCTCTAGTTCTCCCTCATACGGATATTCACCAAGGAGCTCAATATCCTTTCATGCATCCAAGTGTTAACACCCCCATAAATGTGATCCCAGAGACTATTCACATGAATCCAGGTGTGTCTCCAACAAGTGCAGGGGTCACGGGTCTCTCACCTCCTTCTTTCTGACACTAAGCTTACAGTTATGCTACCTAAGATTACATCAGCTTCCATGGAAGTCAAGCCCACTTCTGACACTCACTATAGCTGAACAATTTCAGGTTTTTTCACGTGTACTACTGATAAACCAGGCTTTCCCATCCACCACTGGAGCAGTTAACTTTTATAACTTACAAACAAGCATTTACAATTGAATAGGTACAAATATAAAGATCAACCTTTGGCCAATGAGCAGAAAATCATCTGAAAGCCATCTATACCCTCCTGAAGTCATTTAAATACCTTATCATGATTACTTCCCATTTTTCTCACTCAAAAACAGTGTTTCCCAAATCTGGCTCATTGGCTGAATCATATATACAGGAGGTAATAATAATAATACCTTTCTGTGGTCCCTATCTAGCAAACAAAAATTCCTGAGGATACAGTCTAAGAATCTGTATTTTTTAAACACTCTCCAATCTTTCTTGAATGGATCAGTAGCACCTATACTCCCACAGTACCTGAGGCTGTCCTCTATAAGAGAACTTCTCACACTCCATCCAGTTTTCTTTTATGTGCATATTTTACTAGCACTACATATTATAACTTGCAGGAGTGTCAGCACATTTCTGTTCTGCATGCATGCATGCATGCTAAGTCACTTCAGTCATGTCCAACTCTTTGCAACCCTATGGACTGTAGTCTGCCAGGCTCCTCTGTCCATGGGATTCTCCAGGCAAGAATACTGGTGCAGTTGCCATGCCCTCCTCCAGAGGATCTTCCCGACCCAAGGATCGAACCCACGTCTCTTAAGTCTCCTTCATTGGCAGGTGGGTTCTTTACCACTAGTGTCACCTGGGAAGCTCTCACCATAATATGTGAGAGCATATTATGCCAAATCTAAATGTTAGGCCTCAAACATGCAAGAGGTTAAGTATTAACTGAGTGAATGACTGAGTCACTTTTTGAACAACTGCTGCTGCTGCTGCTGCTCCTAAGTCACTTCAGTCGTGTCCGACTCTGTGTGACCCCATAGACGGCAGCCCACCAGGCTCCCCTGTCCCTGGGATTCTCCAGGCAACAACACTGGAGTGGGTTGCCATTTCCTTCTCCAACGCATGAAAGTGAAAAGTGAAAGAGAAGATGCTCAGTCCTGTCCGACTCCTAGCAAACAACTGAGTAAATCAATAATGTTATTTCTGGTATTAATAGATCACAAAATCAATAAAAATAACTGGAACTAGCAAATGGTTAACTAATAGTAGATGGAAGAAAGGGTGACATATCTCAGAAAGTTATCAAAAATGTCAAATCCTGATAAGGACCAAGACAGCCTGCTCTAAATAAAAATATCTTATATAGAATCTTTCAACTTCAATCTGTCAGTACAGTTTTTAAAGGGATGTATTAATCTCCCCCTGACTGAATCAGCAAGTAAGCAAAAGGGCAATTATAGCCACAGCCAAAAATTCTCAATCTGTCACTGAAACTCAGCTAACATAAAACCTGTTATCCTTCATATCTATCTTCTCTTCATAAGGTCATAACTGTAAATTATTTGTTTACTGTAATCAATAAGAAAAAAATCATTCAACAATTAGACCTTCCAAGGTATCTATAAGGAGATTTCATTAAGTACTTTGAATGATTTTATATAAAATATGAATCAAAAATATACATGAATCAAATTTTAAGTGGACAGATATGCCTCCTAGAGAAATCTTGCAAATTTTGTGCATCTGAAGACCCCCTAGAGAAATCTTGCAAATTTTCTGCATCTGAAGACATGTGTTGATACAAGAGTTTTTGAGGCAACACTTCATGACAGCAAACACTGGAAAAACTCAAATGTCCATCAGTAATAGTAATGTGAATAAATATACCATGACAAGTGCGTAATTTCAAGCAAAAAAGAACTAATTTAAAAGGTGAATAAGCTGCAGCTACATGCAACAACACTCAAATACACGAAATTGAGCTAAAAACAAGTAAGTCTCAAATGTTATATAATTCCATTTATATAGAAGGCATAGGTAGGCAAAATCAAATAGCACATATTTTAGGAATACACATGGAGTGTAAATAAATTATTGTATAAAAATACATGGCTCTCCAATTTTTAAGTAGACTTCCAAAAAAAAGCAAATTACTCTGTCGGTCTCCAGTCCATTATTATTCCACCAATTGTAAAGAAACTGCACAAAATAGGTAAAATACAATATGTTAGTCATATGTTTTTTCTCATGAAACCATAACTGATATTTCTACCTTTGAAATATCACAGTTTTTAAAATAAGTGTGTTATCTTCCTGATATTTGTCTACCACACATATGCAATCCTTGTGCAATTACATAATATAGTTTATTTCTAATACAATGGTTTTGAAGCACATTTAAATAAAATGAATTTGAGGGGAAAGAGAAGAAAGGGAATCCACAGTAGGTGTCATTAAAAACTATTAGTAAGAAAGAGAGCTAATATTGTGACCAGGTTCATAAGTATGATGGAATTACCTTTACAGAACTCTCAGGACTCTGTCACAAACCATTTTACCCTTCAGTTCAGTTCAGTTCAGTCACTCAGTCATGTCCAACTCCTTGCAACCCCATGAATCGCAGCACGCCAGGCCTCCCTGTCCATCACCATCTCCCGGAGTTCACTCAGACTCACGTCCATCGAGTTGGTGATGCTTAACTAGGAGTTAAGAGTTTTACCCTGATGGCCATATGAATTTCTCCTCTAGCTGCAATTTTCTGACTTTTAGCAAAACTGCCCCTCCACCCCACACAATCCCACCACCCGCCATCAGTCAACCCTGGCACATCACCCTCCCTTACTGTCACTCAGAAGTAGTAGTAGAGGAGAAGAAACATATGTTGAGCTCAAATCTTTGGTCTGCCACTTTACAGCCAGCTGTGTTTATGCTAGCCACTTAACCTCTCTCTGCCTCATTTTCTAAATGGGGCAGCTGTGATCTCACAAACTCCTTCTATTTCTGTGGTTTCTCATTTCTCTGATTCTATTTTGTAATCAAAGTTGGCTTTGGTATCACCTTTCAGTAGCAAATTCTGATTTTATTTTTTTTAATATAAATTTTATCTATTTTACTTGGAGGCTAATTACTTTATAATTTTGTATTGGTTAAAATATTGTATATATTGTAGTTTGAAAGTTTAACTGTTCAGAATAAATCGCTTGAAGTTTATTTATTATTTTATCATACCAAGCAAAGTACTAGTGTGTGATCTTTGTTCCATTCATTCACCACAGTCTTAGAATGTGGTGTTTTAGCATCTTAAAGTCTTGCCATTTAGTATCGGGGACATTTTTTTACTGACCAATACTCAAGTTGCCTAAGTAAAAAGCCAACCTCCAGGCCTGTAGAGGCAACTTGATTCACTGGAAAAGATCCTAATGCTGGGAAAGATTGAGACAGGAGGAGAAGCGGGTAAAAAGGAGATGGTTGGATGGCATCACCGATCCAATGGACAGGAGGAGAAGCGGGTAACAAAGGAGGAGATGGTTGGACGGCATCACCGATCCAATGGACATGAGTTTGAACAAACTCTGGGAGTTGGAGAAGGACAGGGAAGCCTGGCGTGCTGCAGTCTGTGGCGTCACAAAGAATCGGACATGACTTAGCTACTGAACAACAACAAGGCCTGTAGATTCTTGTTTGTAAGCCAACTAATGTGCCTCATGATTCAGAGAAACTTAACATGAAATACTAGGTTCTGCAAATGTCCAGTTCCATACCTTAGATCTGATAAGTCCTGTGGATACACCTCTGCATAACACCATAAACAATTCTAATCACACAAAAAGGGAAGTAATTTCATTGTTAAACTTTCTGCCAAAGAGTGTTCTAACTTGTAAATGTAAAACAGATGCAACATAGAAAATTCACTCATGGCCTGGACTCATATTTTGCCTATGTTGACAAGTAGAATTAAATTCCCTTTTGCCATTGGAAATGTGAGATTTTTAAAAGTTAAATCAATAAAGTTGAACATTATTTTCTCTTATTAGGTTTCCTATTTCAATAATATATTTTTACTAACACAAATACTTTAAGTTTAAACATTAAAAGTATATTTAATTCCACATGTAAGTTTTTCAACCACGCACAGGTTTGTTGCTGCTAATATTTCTAAAATTGGTTCCTTCCAAAGTTGAAATTGTGCTTACTCTTACATATTTCAAATGTTTCCAGTTGTTCTTCCATGAAAGATAAAATTAATCTAAACCACATATAAATTATAGCAAAAACACTAAATTATCAAACAATACTACATAGAAATCCCAAAAAATACTGAGTGAATCTTTATGTTTAAATTTTTTGATCAGCACTATCATCTATGCTGAAGCTGAAACTCCAGTACTTCGGACACCTGATGCGAAGAGTTGATTCATTGGAAAAGACTCTGATGCTGGGAGGGATTGGGGGCAGGAGGAGAAGGGGACGACCCAGGATGAGATGGCTGGATGGCATCACGGACACGATGGACGTGAGTCTGAGTGAACTCCGGGAGATGGTGATGGACAGGGAGGCCTGGCGTGCTGCGATTCATGGGGTCGCAAAGAGTCGGACACGACTGAGCAACTGAACTGAACTGATCATCTATTCCAAATGACCTAAAGATCTTTAAACAAAATGCATATCCTGAGGACTACAAAGGCAATGCTGTTGCTCACACATTAACATTTTTAGAAATCACTGCAAGAAGCCATCATTTAGTGAAACAATTATATTCAGAGTATGGATGCTGCTAGAACTGGTGGTAAAAAACTAAAAGAATTACACATTACCTCACAAAGAGAAACATGTATTACCTAACCATGACTTCAGAAAGGATTTGCCTGTATATTCTGAAAGCTTAAAGTCTTAATCTAGCCAAAGAAAGCAATCATTTTCTTCTCAGATTTTCCTTCTCCATCTAATAAATTCCTTTCCTTGATCCTCTCTATGCTGTCTGCTCAACTTCTTTGAACCCAATACTATTGCAAACCAGTGTAGGCAGCATTTTATTACTAGCTTGCTCATTACTGTTCTCATGAAAGTCAAAGCATTTACAAAGTGTCTTTCTCAGAATATAAATGGTCATCGATATTAGTAGAGATCAATTGTTTAATGATGGCTAGAAAGTGAAAGTGAAGTCGCTCAGTCGTGTTGGATTCTTCGCGACCCATGGACTGTAGCCCACCAAGCTCCTCCGTCCATGGGATTCTCCAGGCAAGAATACTGGAGTGGGTTGCCATTTCCTTCTCCAGGAATGATGGCTAAGGTTACGTTAACTACTACCAGTTCTCAGTCACTATCTGCAGAGAGCTAGAAAATCTTTGGCACTGGTAAAAGTGACAGACTGGGCAAAGTTCAGGTCGAGAACTTTGTTAATACTAATCCTACCAGATTGTCATGGCTATCTGAGTTTTTACCACCTGCTTGGTACCGACTTAAAGGTGCTACCAGTAAAAAGGCTATAAAATGGGAAACTCATCTAATGACACTCCCTTATTCCAAGAACAGACAGCTCCCCTGCCCCAGGTTTCTGCCTGGTTTTGGTCACTCACTCACACCTTCACATAGTTGTTTACTATTTTCTGTCCAACTCAGCAACTATACTGTAGATTATACTCAAGAAATATGAGTTCGAATATTTCCAAAGTTTCTACTGCAGCAAGCTGCTATTGCATCAGCAAAAACAACAACAAACATACACTTTAATTACCAACTTAAACTATAACTAATATTTACTTTCATTTCAGTTCAGTTGCTCAGTCATATCCGACTCTTTGCGACCCCATGAACCGCAGCACGCCAGGCCTCCCTGTCCATCACCAACTCCCAGAGTCCACCCAAACCCATGTCCATTGAGTAGGTGATGCCATCCAACCACCTTATCCTCTGTTGTCCCCTTCTCCTCCTGCCCTCAATCTTTCCCAGCATCAGAGTCTTTTCCAAGGAGTGAGTTCTTCACATCAGGTGGCCAAAGTATTGGAGTTTCAGCTTCAACATCAGTCCTTCCAATGAACACCCAGGACTGATCTCCTTTAGGATGGACTGGTTGGATCTCCTTGCAATCCAAGGGACTCTCAAGAGTCTTCTCCAACACCACAGTTCAAAAGCATCAACTCTTCAGCGCTCAGCCTTCTTTATAGTCCAACTCTCATATCCATACATGACTACTGGAAAAACCGTAGACTTGACTAGACGGACCTTTGTTAACAAAGTCTGCTTTTTAACATGCTGTTTAGATTGGTCATAACTTTCCTTCCAAGGAGTAAGTGTCTTTTAATTTCATGGCTGCAATCACCATCTGCAGTGGTTTTGGAGCCGAGAAAAAAGAGTCAGCCACTGTTTCCACTGTTTCCCCATCTACTTCCCATGAAGTGATAGGATCGGATGCCATGATCTTAGTTTTCTGAATGTTGAGTTTTAAGCCAACTTTTTCACTTTCCTCTTTCACTTTCATCAAGAGGCTCTTTAGTTCTTCTTCACTTTCTGCCATAAGGGGGGTACCATCTGCATATCTGAGGTTATTGATATTTTTCCCAGCAATCTTGATTCCAGCTTGTGCTTCCTCCAGGCCAGCGTTTCTCATGATGTACTCTGCATATAAGTTAAATAAGTAGGGTGACAATATACAGCCTTGACATACTCCTTTTCCTATTTGGAACCAATCTGTTGTTCCATGTCCAGTTCTAACTGTTGCTTCCTGAGCTGCATATAGGTTTCTCAAGAGGCAGGTCAAGTGGTCTGGTATTCCCATCTCTTTCAGAACTTTCCACAGTTTATTGTGATCCACCCAGTCAAAGGCTTTGACATAGTCAATAAAACAGAAATAGATGTTTTTCTGGAACTCTTGCTTTTTCAATGACCCAGCAGATGTTGGCAATTTAATTACCAACTTAAACTATAACTATTATGAATATTTATAGACATTAAAGATACTTTTCTTAAATGAAAAAAGAGAAAGAGCCCATCAAAAATGGCCAGACAGACTTGCTAAAAATTTCCAGAAACAAAAAATAATTGTTAAACTAAGTACGTAGGTTTAATATAGAAAATCAAACACAACTAATTAATAACCTAGAAGACGGATCTTAAGAAATCACTCAAAATGAAACAGAGGACAGGAAAGAGAAAAAAATATGAAAGAGGGATTAAGAAACACCAGGGCCTCCCTGGTGGTTTACACGTTAAAGAATCTGCCTGAAATGCAAGAGACCTGGGTCCAGTCCCTGGTTCAGGAAGATCCCCTGAAGAAGGGAATGGCAACTCACTCCAGTATTCTTGCCTGGAAAACCCCATTGACAGAGGAGCCTAGGGGCTACAGCCCATGGGGTCACAAAGAGTCAGACACAACTGAATGACTAACACCCAAGAAACACAAGGGATAGAACGAGAAAGTATCAATGTATTATATTTAGCATCCATGGAATAATAGACAAATGGAAGAGAGGCAATATTTGAAGAGATAATGGTTGGGAATTTCCTAAACTAATGAAAGGTATGAATCCACAAATACAGAAAACACAACACACTGGGCTGCTAGCATCTCAGATTCAATACAAGCCAGAGGATTTTGGAATCATTTCTTTGAATGTAATCATTTAGTTGAAACTGTGTGTCCAGCAAAATTAACTTTTAAGAACAGGGTGATATCAAGTATTTTTAGATAGATAAAAGCTAAACTTTACCACTAACATATTTTCACTAAAAAACTTTCCAGGATATACTTCAGGTAGAAGGAAAATTATCTTAGTACAAAAATATCAGTTCTAAGAAGACATTGGAAGGAAAAAACTAACGTGAATAAATGTAAATAAACATTTTTAGTATAAAAGAATAATACTGACTAACATATGACTTTTTAAAAAGTACAACATTACATATCAGATATCTGCATATAAGTAAAAAGAGTGATCAGAGTTAAATAAATAGTTCCATGGTTCTGAACTATACAGGAATTAGCTAAATATCAATTAACTTTTTACTTTACTGAGTGTGCATAGCATAATTTTTAAAATACTGAAACAGAACTAGTATTAATATGTAATACAGTGATTTCCCTGGTGCCTCAGACGGTAAAGTGTCTGCCTACAATGTGGGAGACCCGGGTTCGATCTCTGGGTTGGGAAGATCCCCTGAAGAAGGAAATGGCAACCCACTCCAGTATTCTTGCCTGGAAAATCCCATGGACAGAAGAGCCTGGTTAGCTACCGTCCATGGGGTCACAAAGAGTCAGACATGACTGAATGACTTCACTACCACAGAGCCAACAGAGGAGGATGAACAGAACAAAAAGAAAAATAAGCAAAAATTCAACTGATCCAAAAAGAATTAGGAGAGAAGAAAAATTGGGGGAAATCATGATTAACATAAGGCACAAAGTAGGAAGGTAAAAATGAGTTAATATTAATCACAACAAATTTAATTTTTAACATACCACTTCAAAGACAGACTGAAAAAAAAAAAAGATGTCCAGACTGAATGAAAAAATCCAACCATATGTTATTTACTAGAATTATACCCAAAACATAAGGACAGAGAAAAGCACATTAAAGAAATTCTGATCAAAAGAAAGCTATAGTAGAAAAATAGACTTCAGAATTTTTTTTAAAAAAAGCATTATTCAAAACAACTAAGGTGACTAATAAGAAGTGTTTCAGTTCTCTAAGAATACATGATAATTCTAAATATTAATGTAACAGCCTCAAATTATGCAAAAAAAAATTTAGAACTACAAGGAGAAATTAACAAAGATATTATCACAGTGGGAGATTTCAACATTATTTCTCAATTATTAATAGGGTAAGCAAACAAAATGTAGCAAGGATACATGCTTTAAAACCCATAACTGGCAAGCCTGATCTAATGGACATATGTAAAACATGCAACTTCTCATAGAAATATATAAAACAACAAGTGGAGAAAATCTTTTTGAGAATACATAGAACATTAATATTCCGGGTCTCTCAAATTTACTGATTTACTTCATATGCTGTCTTCTCCCTTCCATCCTCCTAGTATTCCCACCAATAAATAAAATCCACACAGGGGACAGTTGGGAATAAGAAATATAACAGGAATTATGAGCACAGGGCAAAAATGATTGTTAACCAATTAGCATTAATAATATTACACATAGTGTAATGATTAAGATTTGCAACTCTGATGTCATCAGACTGCTTGGATTCAAATTCTGACCTTCCCATCTACTGGCTGTGTGACACTAGGAAAGTTATTTAACTTCTTTGAGTCTCAGTTTCCTCATCTGTAAAACAAAGGATTAATAACAAGAACCTAAAGAACCTTTATATTGTCAGGCTGTTTATTGTCACCCTGTTTATTTAACTTATATGCAGAGTACATCATGAGAAATATCGGGCTGTATAAAGCACAAGCTGGAATCAAGATTGTCAGGAGAAATATCAATAACCTCAGATATGCCGATGGTACCACCCTTAGGGCAGAAAGCGAAGAGGAACTGAAAAGCCTCTTGATGAAAGTGAAAGAGGAGAGTGAAAAAGTTGGCTCAAAGCTCAACATTCAAAAAAACAAACATCATGGCACCCAGTCCTATCACTTCATGGCAAATAGATGGGGAAACAGTGGAAACAGTGACAGACTTTATTTCCTTGGGCTCCAAAATCACTGCAGATGGTGACTGCCGCCATGAAATTAAAAGACACTTGCTCCTTGGAAGAAAAGCTGTGACCAACTTAGATAGCATATTAAAAAGCAGAAACATTACTCTGTCGACAAAGGTCCGTCCAGTCAAAGCCATGGTTTTTCCAGTAGTCATGTATGGATGTGAGAGTCGAACCATAAGAAGGCTGAGTGTCGAAAAACTGATGCTTTTGAACTGTGGTATTGGAGAAGACTCTTGAGGGTTCCCTGGATTGCAAGGAGATTCAACCAGTCTATCCTAAAGGAAATTGGTCCTGAATATTCATTGGAAGGACTGATGCTGAAGCTGAAACTCCAATACCTTGGTCATGCGAAGAGCTGATTTATTGGAAAAGACCCTGATGCTGGGAAAGATTGAAGGCAGGAGGAGAAGGAGAAAAAAGAGGATGAAATGGTTGGATGGCATCACCAACTCGATGGACATGAGTTTGAGTAAGCTCCATAAGTTGGTGTTAGACAGCAAAGCCTGGTGTGCTGCAGTCCATGGGGTCGCAGAGTTGGACGTGACTGAGCGACTGAACTGAACTGACGGAAAGAATCTACCACACTTGTATTATGACACTTATGCAAGCTATTTGCCATATAGTCCTTGCATAACATTATCTCAGAAATTATGTTTATCTTTTTCTGAAGAGTTTGCACCTCTAGGAAATGAAAGATCTAGTTAAGAATGCACACTCAGGTAATTATTATGGAGACACAGCCTTCATTTGAGAAGAAAACAAACAAGATGTTCCTTGAGTCTTCTTAGATTAGGCCTTGCTGAAAAAATGTTTCAACAAAGCAAGACCATCCATGAATAAAGCAGAACCGATGGCTTTACAGTGTTGGGCTGCAACACATAAAGGTCTCTTCTTGTCTCTGAAATTTCAGAAATCTCTATCTTGCAGAGAATGGAAAAAACAGGTAAGAGATATAAAAGGCAGCAGAGTACAGGCATACTTGCGTCATTGTGCTTTGCTTTATTGTGTTTTACAGACACTGCATTCTTTTTTTAAATTGAAAGTGTGTGGCAGCGGTGCGTCCAGCAATCTATTGGCATTGTTTTCTTAAGTTATTTTTTTACTGGAGTCTACTTGCTTTACAACGTTTTTGTTGGTTTCTGCTATACCGCAAAGTAAATCAGCTATACACATATATATACCCTCTCTCTGAACCCAAAGAGCATTGAATAGAGCTCCCTAGGTTCTCGTTAGTCATCTATTTTATGCATAACAGAGTATAAATGTAAATGAACATTTATGTCAGTCCCAATCTCCCAATACATCGCACTCTCCTTTTACCCCCCTAGTGTCCAGATGTTCTCTGTATCTGCTTTGCAAATAGTTTCATCTAAGTATATACCAGGAAAAAAGTATAGACCAGGGCCCTCAACTCTTTTCAGGTTATATGGTTTTTGTATCCCTACTATATTTTAACAACATAGCCTAAATTTACCAGGTTTTGACAAATTCTCTTGGCTCATAGTATTTAGCTTAAAACTCCATACTCATCAATCCTCTAGAAGCTTAGGGTCTCCTTCTATGATCCCACCATATTTGATATGCACCCTTTCAAGCTGCTGTATATTGTATAAACCTTTTAGTTCCATGCCTCTAATAAACACTGAGATCCATGGGGACTGCAGCAGTATATATTTAATCTTCATATTCTCAATACCTAGCATAGTGACTGGCATATAGTCAGTACACAGAAATAACCGCTGAATGAATGAACTTGCTTCAGTGGACCACAAGGATAAGGAAAACAAATCTCAAAAGACAAAACAAGGTCGATAAAGAGGTAGCAGGAAGAACACAGGAAGAAAAGATGAATTAAGTATGTAACAGTGATCGAACTGCTCCTCCCGGGCTCATGCCCTCAGCAAAACATAAAGTAACAATCGTATATTACAGAAGTGAGTGGCTAAAAAAGGCCTCAAAAAACAACCCAGTCAGTAGGAGCTCCTAGGCAGAACAAACATAATTTATGCAAAAACAGTTCTCTCCTTTGAAATCTCCAGAGTACAATGCAACTAGCAATTAGTTTTATAGCTATTAGGACCTGTGTCCTCCCTGTTCTTTTAACTATGCTACCTTCTTCAAAAAGAGATGAATATGAGAACCAAATATCATGCTAATCAGACATAAAAGAGAAATATACCTAGGAGGAAATAGTTGGCAAGAGAAGTTCTCTCACCAGAAAAACCTCTGGGAACCATAAACCAATTCGCACAATGATTAGCATAAGAAACTAGACTTCTTTTTTCCAGTAAGTTGGAGGGTATAAAAGTTACCGTGTTAAAGCTACAATCAGATGACTCTTTCTGAGTCAACAAGAACTGGGATATTTCTAAGAATTGCCAGAAAAGGGGGAGCTTTAAAAATCCTTCTTAAGAAAAAAAAAATTCACACTCTCACATAGATCCTTCAGAGACATAGCTTCCAACATTTAATTAACAGTGGCTAAATATGAGTAAATATAGGTTTAAAAAAAGAGACATCATTCTAAAGTTACACATATAATTTGTATGGATGGAATCAGTGGACATACCCTCTTTTAAGTCATTCTGTGCACAAAGAAAATACTTCCAAACTTATTTGTGTTACTGTCAAGGGTCTAGTTGTAGCTGAAATGACAGATATATCCTCTTCTGCAGCGTTTTAATTAAAGAGCAGAGACCTGTCTTTCTGGGACAGAGTGAAAGTATTCTTACCTGGAAATAGTGAAACAAACCATACAATCTCTAAACAGAAGCCACCTGACAGTAAAATCAAAGGTAAACAGAAAAAGCAGAGAAATCTGATGGCTGGAAAGAGCCACACATGTATGTACTAAATTAAATTATTTCTCTTGCTTCCAAGTTGGACAAAAAGTTTCTTCCCAATGCGTAGAAGATGTGATGTTGGAGAAGACTCTTTAGAGTCCCTTGGACTGCAGGGAGATCCAACTAGTCCATCCTAAAGGAAACCAGTCCTGAATATTCATGGGAAGGACTGATGCTGAAGCTGAAACTCCAATACTTTGGCCACGTGATGTGAAGAACTGACTCACTGGAAAAGACCCTGATGCTGGGAAAGATGGAAGGTGGGAGGAGAAGGGGACGCAGAGGATGAGACAGTTGGATGGCATCACCGACTCAATGGAAATGAGTTTGAGTAAACTCCAGGAGTTGGTGATAGACACGAGGCCTGGCATGCTGCAGTCCATGGGGTCGCAAAAGTCAGACACGACTGAGCGACTGAAGTGAACTGAGAAGCAGAAATACTAGTACTCTTAAAGTAGAATTTATAATTAATCCTAGGTAATGAATTTACCTATAAATGGAAGGATGTGTGTGCTCAGTCACTTTAGTTGTGTCTGACTCTTAGAGATCCTGGGGACTATAGCTCACCAGGCTCCTCTGTCCATGGGATTATCCAGGCAAGAATACTGGAGTGAATTGCCATGCCCTCTTCCAAGGGATCTTCTCCACCCGGGATCAAACCTGGGTCTCCTGCATTGCAGGCAGCTTCTTTACCACTGAGCCACCAGGAAGACCAAATGGAAGGATACTCCTAGTTCTAAACCCTAATCCTTCAGACAGTGATCATCAAAAGTAAGGGACATTTCTTGTGGTCTACAGGTTAAGAATCTGCTTGCCCATGCGGGAGACAAGGGTTCGATCCCATTTTGGGAAGATCCCACATGCTGCAGGGCAACTAAACATGTGCCACAACTATTGAGCCTGCACTCTAGAGCCTGTGCTCCACAACAAGAAAAGCCACCACGATGAGAAGCCCAAGCACCACAAACAGAGAGTAGGCCCCACTCGCTGCAACTAGAGAAAGGCCACTGCGCAGCAACACACACTCAGCACTGCCAAAAATAAATAAAAACTCATTTAAAATTTTTAATTAAAAAAAAAACACAAATAAATGTTCCCAAACAGATACATTGGCTCTATTAAATTAGGACAAAAATAGGATAATATTAATTTAACAACACACGTTTCTGGAACTTCTCACAGTGGATAAGAATCCACCTACCAATGCACGGGATATGGGTTCGATCCCTGGTCCGGGAAGATCCCACCTGCCAAGGAGCAATTAAGCCCACGAGCCACAACTACTGAGCCTGTGCTTTAGAGCCCAGGAACCGCAAGTACTGAAGCCCTAACTCCTAAAGCCTGTGCTCCGCAACAAGAGAAGCACCGCAGTGAGCAGCTCAAGAACCGCAACAAAGAGTAGCCCCGCTTGGCACAGCTAGAGAAAGCCCACGTGCAGCAACAAAGACCCAGCACAGCCAAAAAAAAAAAAAAGGTGTTTTTTTAAAAAAAAGCCCTTAACAATACATGTTTCTTTTAAGATTCTAATATCACAACTGTACTGATTCCATATAAACATGTGATGCTGGGAAGTTATTTCTCTGGCCTACCTATAAAACTAAGATAACTTAGTACTAACATCATAGAGCTGATCTGAAAAAAAACTGATTTGACAATGCGAAACACCCAGTACAAAGTTAACATTCAATAAAGGATAGCCACCATCATCAATGTTATTTATTATATAAATACCCAGCACAAAGTACATTCTCAATAATTATTAGGATTCATCATTTTCATTCCTGTTATTTATTATTAACACATAGTTGTTGAAAAAAGTTCAGCAGTAAGGCAATCACTATAGAAAACATGAATTAAAATCTCTTCAACAGGAAATTCATTCATTCCACAAATATTGACTGAGGAGTACGATGTGCCAGGCATTGTTCTAAGAGCAAACAAAACCAACACTCTTGTAGGGAGTAGTAGGAAAGAGACAAATAAGAAACAATGAACACAATAAATCCATTAATTACATACTGTGTTAGTCGCTCTATCATGTCTGATTCTTTGCCACCCCATGGACTGCAGCCCACCAGGCTCCTCCATCCATGGGATGTGCTAAGGGATAAATACTACTTTTAAAAGGAAATATAAAACATGATAGAAGATATAACGGAGGTAAGGGAGTTATCTAAGAGAACTGCATTCCAGGCAGAGGAAACAGCACAGTGGGAGCATGTTTGCTGTGTTTGAGGACAGACAAGAAGGAAGTAAGTCAGAAAGAAAAAGACAAATAACTGTATATTAACACATATATATATGGAATTTAGAAAGATAGTACTGACAATCCTACATGCAGGGTAGCAAAAGAGATACAGACATAAAGAACAGACTTGGACACAGTGGGAGAAGGCAAGGGTGGGATGATTTGAGAGAATAGCAATGAAACAGGTATATCACCATATAAAATAGATGACCAGTGCAAGTTTGATGCATGAAGCAGGGCACCCAGAGCAGGCGCTCTGGGACAACCCAGAGGGACAGGGTGGGGAGGGATGTGGGAGGGGGATTCAGGATAGGAGGAACACATGTATATGGTGGTTTAGTTGCTAAGTCATGTCCGACTCAAAACCTCAGACTGCAGCCCTCCAGGCTCCTCTATCCATGAGATTTTCCAGGCAATACTGGAGTGGGTTGCCATTTCCTTCTCTGGGGGATCTTCCCAATCCAGGGATTAAACCCTGGTCTCCTGAACTGCAAGCAGATTCTTTATCAACTGAGCTACCAGGGAAGTTGATTCATGTTGATGTATGGCAAAAAGCATCACAATAATGTAAAGTAATTATTCTCCCATTAAAATAAATAAATTAATTTTTTTTAATCTAAGTTTCAAAAGTCAGCACTGCATCAAGGATTTAATAGTCTCCTGCTCAGCACGGGTCCACAATGAACCAAACAGAAAATTCAGAACATTATGCATTTCAAAATTAAACTGTCTTAACTTATCAAAATATATCTCAAGATTTCCAATGCATTTGAACCCTCCTCAGTGGGTTATTCTCAAACTTGCATGATAAGTATAGAAAGAAAGCATTCCTCTTGTCTTTAAATATATATATATATATATATATATATATATATATATGCATCATTAGAAAATCATTGTTGAATGAAATATACATAAAGAAAGAACAGTGAAATTATAATTGAAATACATAGCAGAGTGTTTCAAACAACACCCACACATTCTAAAGTATTTCCTTCCTCACCCAGAGCCAACCTGCACTGGTTCCGTGTACAAGCCCTGCCAAGCACAGGGTGATCAGCACATGCTGATGCCCTACAGGAGTCATTACAAGGCCAGAAAGTCAGAGCTAGAACATGTACAGAAAATCCAAATCACTGCACCTGCAATCTGAAGACAGAAGCTCTCTCTGATTTATATCAGGTTTCACAAGATTACTATGCTCACTTAGTTAACACTGGCATTTATTCTCTTAATTCTCAAAAATTCTGCAAGACAGAAGTCATTCCATTGAGGACGTAAGTGTGTTTGGTGATATCATCCAGAAAACCAGTTGTTCAGTACAAGAACAGCTTCCTAGGAAGAGGAGACTATGTGACTTGAGGAGAGGATCTAAATATTTTATTCTCTGTTCCTTACAGCCCTTGATTGAGTGAGGTGCTATTATTTGAGGTACTTTCTAGGTTTTTAGGGTTTAAGGCAACCACTTTTGGGGCTTCCCTAGTGGCTCAGCAGTAAAGAATTCACCTGCCAATGCAGGAGACGCAGGTTTGATCCCAGACCCATTGACATCCCAAGACCATATCAACCTGAAATGAATTATATAGGGAAGGTGCCTCAGACATATGTTACTTTTTATTCTGCTCCTTAACCTTTTAGAAGCTTCCATTTTCCACTTAAAACTCTTAACAGAGCATAGTTAAGAACCAAGAAGACCTCTCAGCCACTCAAGGGAGGATAAGAGGCCTAGGCTGACCCCTCTTGTCACATCCTCCCAGACACAGTGCTTCATCCAGAGGACAGTATGCAACCCCAGCAGGGCCAAAGCACCTTTACAGAAGCAGATATGAACAATGAATGGGAAAGGAAGCAGTCCTCATCTCCTTCTAGGATCAGGAATTGTGATGGAAAGTATAGGTCTAACACTGTCAGGAATCATTTTTCCCCACCATGGGTGGAAAAAGTGCCAGAGCAGAAAGCCCAAAAAGAGGGAAAAAATGAAGCAAAAGACAAAATCCCGGTCTCATCAACTGAATCCCTGATTCTAGCTGTACCTGAAGCGAGACCTCCTCATGCACTTCTCAGCAATGCAGACCAAAAAGTCTTTGTTTTATTTAACCGGACTGGGTCTCTATTCCTTGTAAAAGAAGTTAATGTACCCATGAAGGGCACAGAGCTAGTAAAGAACTGGTAAAGTATTGAATATAAGCAACCGGAAAATCCAGAGTAGCCATGTAATCACAAACAACATACATTCATTTTGTCCCTGACTCATTCATTCAACAAACATTCATTGAGGGCTGACTGTGAAGGCATGGTACTAGGCGCAAGGTAAACAGCAGAGTATAAGACAGACCAAACCCAGAGCTTACATCTTAATACAAGCACCATAATTACGTACTAATACAAGTGCTCCCAAGCTTAGGTCCACAGAGTGGGTTTTAGGGAGCATTGAACACCCTCAATATATGTAAAATTTTATGTCTGTGTAAGGAAATGGCAGCCCACTCCAGTACACTTGCTTGGAGAATCCCATGGGGGAGGAGCCTGGTAGGCTACAGCCCATGGGGTCGCAAAGAGTCGGACACGACTGAGCGACTTCACTCACTCACTCATATTCATGGCAAGTTGAACCATAGTCCTCTTAGTCTCAAAAGGGAAGCATGGCCTCCCCCAGGCCCCAGGCAAAAGGTTTAGAAAAACTCTTGGAACAAAAGCATACCTTAGGATCAAGAAGTCTTAAGTTCTCATGGAAATTCTCCTATCATAATGTTAGCATAGTTTTGTTCAAAGAAGACACACTCTATTCAACAGGGATTTTATATAAATATCGTTCTCCTTGAACATCTATTAGGAAGCTAACTCCTTTCATACTTTTTCTATGGAAATAAAACTAACAGCTAATAAGTGGTTGTTGTTTAGTCACAAGTTGTGTCCAACTCTTCCGATACCCCATGAAGTGTAGCCCACCAGGCTCCTCTGTTCACAGGATTTCCCAGGCAACAATACCGGAGTGGGTTACCATTTCCTTCTCCAGCGATCTTCTAGACTCTGGGATCAAACCTGCGTCTCCTGCATTGGTGGGCGAATTCTTTACTGCTGAGCCACTAGGGAAGCCCCAAAAGTGGTTGCCTTAAACCCTAAAAACCTAGAAAGTACCGCAAATAATAGCACCTCAATCAAAGGCTATAAGGAACAGAAAATAAAATATTTACATCCTCTCCTCAAGTCACGTAGTCTCCTCTTCCTAGGAAGCTGTTCTTGGCCAACAAATAGCTCAATAACTTTTTTAAAACTGATCGGATGCAAAGAAATTACACATCTCTTTTTAAAAGGAAAATTCCATCCCCACACCCATACCCATCCACATTAAGTTTTGAAGGGCCCAGTTTACAAATACTGCTATTATTAACAACCAATTTTTTCTTCTCCCTTAGCAACTTAATCTGTATTTGGAAGTTTCCATGCTGTAATTCAATACAACTAAAGAGCAATCAAGTTGCAACAAGCAAAAGTCAAAGGGAAAATTACCATTATAGAAGTTTCTCTTGAAGTTATATGCCTCATCTTTAGAATTTTAAGTGAGAGGAAAATTAATTGTACAAAGACACACTCAAGAAAGGTACCATCTTCTGCATTCTCCCCTTCATGAGAATGGATGTGGGTATTCTGCTCTACTTCCTAACTCCCTTTTATATACAGGTTGTTTATGCTTCACACTTGCATTTCCTGGACCCAAAAGAAAAGCAGCTTCCTTTCACCTGCAAAACGGTTTCCTTCTAAATTGATACTGATCAGATTCGTATCTGGCATAAAAAAAAAAAAAAAAAACAGGAACCAGGGTCACTGCTTACCCTTATTCCAAAAATAAAAAGATCTTTGGAGATGTTTAAACACCAGCTGATGCATCATAATTATTTTCTCATCAAAACTGTCTCTAAGAATGTGTTTTAGAGGCTTTTACTTTGGCTATTCCTACTTCCAAGTAACCAAAAGCATATTCTTTTTCAAGACAAAATAACTCATTTCTCAACTTTCTGCCATCCTATGGAGGGAAACTGAAGACCAAGTAATCAAAGGTAAACAATGAGTTTTTTTATTCTGCCCAAATAATTCACTGATTCATATTCATGAGGGATCCACTACCTTCACTCTTCTCTAAAAACGTCTGGACAGAAGTTAAGTTTCGCCAGCCTTTTTCACTGAATTCACAGGAAGTAGCAACTGGCCTACCAACACTCATACGCTCTTTCTCATCCTAGCTTTTCCACATAATTGTTACGACTTTGGAAACTCACAAACTGATATTCTGAATAACTTAAAGGAGTAATTATGCCTCCTAATTCTAGATTTGCAGTCTCTAAATAAAAATTACATTTCCTCATTCAGCACAGTAGACATATAAATAACAACCACCTATGAAAAGATATAATTTCTCTAAGATATAATTTTTAACACCATACATTTAGGGAGTAGACTTAATAAGACCAGCCAAGTTTACTTATGGGTGGTATAAAAGATGTCTCCCTAGGGATAGCAACATTTGACATTTTGGTTAAGATTCTCTCCGTTTCCTCAAGATGCTATGACTGTCTTGCCCCCATGGAGAGGTAAGAGAAAAACAATGTCACCAGCAGTCATTTTGCCCCATGAAAAAAACCAGCTATAGTCTTTAGGTAATTCATGCTCTCCTTAGTCTTCTGTACCTGTCTTTCTCATTTTTTCTCTTTTATAATGTCAAGCTTTAAACAGATTTTTTTTAATTTTGTTGAATTAACAGTTGATTCACAATGTTGTGTCAGTTTCTTCTGAATAGCAAGGTGACACTTTTATGTATATATATATATATATATGCACAAAAATATTCTTTATCATAATATTTTCCATCATGGTTTGTCACAAGATACTGAATATAGTTCCCTGTGCTATGACGTGAAGTGAAAATCGCTCAGTCATGCCCAACTCTTCGCGACCCCATAGACTATACAGTCCATGGAATTCCCAAGCCAGAATACTGGAGTGGGTAGCTGTTCCCTTCTCCAGGGGATCTTCCCAACCCAGGGATCAAATCCAAGGATCAAACCCAGGTCTCCCACATTACAGGTGGATTCTTTACCAGGTGAGCCACAAAGGAAGCCCAAGAATACTGGAGTGGGTAGCCTATCCCTTCTCCAGTGGATCTTCCCAACCCAGGAATCGAAATGGGGTCTCCAGCACCGCAGGCAGATTCTTTACCAACTGAGCTATCATGGAAGCCCCTTCCCTGTACTATATAGTAGGACAACTATTTTATATAAGATGGATAAACAACAAGCTTTAAAAAGATATTAAGTAACGTTTATTCAAAATATTTTTTAAATTGCCTTTTAGAGCAACTGTTTTTAGGGCCCAGTCATCTTGCCAAACTGATGATTTCAAACCAAACTTCTAATCAAGAAGAAAAAGATAAACATCCACGATTACCCCCATCTTATTGCACATCCTCTAAGAAACAAATGTAGACTTCATAACATACTCAATTTCTCCCACAAACCAATACAACTTTCAGCTTTTTATTAAAGTTTTTCACTTCTCACATTAAGTCACAATACTGTTCACAACAAAAAATTACATGGAAAAAAATACATCCATCAAGAGACAAAATTCTGCAACTGTGCGTTGGTTCTAGATTAGACACTAAGGGCTTCGTCACCAGAGGGTCTCATCCATGTAGATGCTGACAACTGCTGCCAGGAGAAGAAATGGCTTCCTAGGTGGTGCAGGTATAAAGAATATGCCTGCCAATGCAGGAGACCCAGGAGATGGAGGTGCAATCCCTTGGTTGGGAAGATCCCCTGGAGGAGGAAATGGCAACCCACTCCAGTATCCTTGTGGAAAATTCACAGACAGAGGAGTCTGGCGGGCTACAGTCCACGGAGTCACAAAGAGTTGGACATGACTGAACACACACATATACATACACACATACATATAAAGAGTAAAACTCCTTCACCATGGCATTGGCCCTGGCTTTTGTCCTGTCTGAAGAAAGTCTATGAAAAAGGCACGTAATTCACTGTGGACAAGATTTACTATTACCAACAGAATCACCAGATGCCTTTTCTAGTTTCCTCTCTCAAAGTAATTCTACGCACAGTCCCTATGATTGCCCAAAATCGTTATAGCTTTTCCCCTGGAGAGTCCTATTTTTCAGTGCTAAATTAGCAAAATGACATATCTTCAGCTACCTGCTGAATTCAACATTCTAAACTACTGAATTCTCTCTGAATGTAAAAAAGTTATCAGTAGGAACTCACTGCTTCCCCACTGTCCACCCTTTCTAATTCTTCCCTATCCTCAGCGCAGCACCACAAGGATGTTCCATCCTCTCTTGTGTTCACAAACTAATCAAAAGCCTCTTCCCAGACTGTCGAAAATCTAAATTCCAAGAACTTGGCAGTACAGGGGCTGTTACTGGGCCAGACTCATAAGTATTCCATCCATGGCCTAAAGAATTGTTAAGTAGCTAAAGTTTTCTCTAAAGAGCCTGGAATTTTAAAACAGGAAAAGAAAGGATGTGATAGGAAATGCTTTATTTTCCTTCATTTAATGTTACATTTCCTTTAATTTATGAATATCTTGATTTAAACACGTAACTATGTTTACTATTTTGTTCTTTAAGCTTCCCTAAACACTGCAATTTTAAGAAAAAGCTTCACTAGATTTCTTTCTAACAATCAACAAATCTTAAACTTATGTCTCATCTCTTCTTTGATGTGTCAAGGTTTAAAAAAAAGTAATCTGGTAGGTTACCTTAATGACACACCAAATGTCATGACTGATCTGTTGAACTGTAATCAGATGATATTTGGAGTACAGTTTTAAAACCACTGCCTAAAACAAGGTATTTAATGATGTACACAACTAACATAAATTATTTCTACTTTCCAAATACATTTACTTATCAATAAACACAAAGTATAATCAAGAAAATACTGAGTTATGTAACCAATTCAACAGTTATTTGCATCCCTGCTAAAGGGGAAACATTTTCCTGGCTTTAAAATTATAGCAAATCTGGAAAAGTAAGTCACTGATATTAAATGTGTAATATGATTCAATTGTTGAAAATAAATAGGTTTCAGTGACTTCTCTATGACTTAATCAGTTTTTAAACCCTAGGAATAAATTTAAGCAAGGCAGTGAAAGAGTTGTATGGTGAACATTACAACACATTAATGAAAGAAACTGACGACATGAATAAATGGTAAGATATTCTATATTCATTGATAGAAAAAAAATAATATTGTTAAAATGTTCATACTACTCAGATTCAATGCAATCCTTATCAAAATTCCAATGGTATTTTTCAGAGAATTAGAACAAACAATCCTAAAATTTATATGGAATCACAAAAAAAAAAAAAAAAACCTGAATATCGAGAGCATCTTTAAGAAAGAACAAGGCTGGAGGCATTATGCTCCTTCATTTCAAATGCTATTTCAAAGCATCTTCCCTGGTGGCTCAGACAGTAAAGCGTCTGCCTACAATTCAGGAGACCTGGGTTCAATCCTTGGGATGGGAAGATCCCCTAGAGAAGGAAATGGCAAACTGTTCCAGAACTCTTGCCTGGAAAACCCCATGGACAGAGGAACCTGGTAGGCTACAGTCCATGAGGTTGTAAAGAATCGGACATGACTGAGCAACTTTACCTTCACTTTCACAAAGCTATCGTAACTAAAACAGTATGGTATGGCAGGGGCGGGTAGAGACAGACACACAGATAAACAGAACAGAATAGAGAACCCAAAAATAAACCCACGCATATATGTTCAATTAACTCTGGCAAAGGAGCCAATAATATACAATGAAGAAAGGACAGTATCAGCAATAAATGGTGTTGGGAAAATTGGACAGCCACATGCAAACAAATAAAACTGGACCAGTATCTTACACAATATACAGACATTAACTCAGAATGGATTAAAGACCTGACTGTAACACCTGAAACCTTAAAACTCCTAGAAGAAAACAAAGACAGTAAGCTGCTATTTGAGATCACTCTTGACGATGATTTTTTGAATATGACACCAAAAGTAAAAGCAACAAAAGCAAAAATAAACAGTGGAACTATGTCGAACTAAAAAGCTTCTGCACAGCAAAGGGAGGTATCAAAAAATGAAAGGCAATCCACTGAACAGGAAAAAATATTTGCAAATCAGATATTTATGAGTTAATATTCAAAATATATAAAGGACTTATACAACTCAACAGAAAAAGAAATATCCAATGTTTAAGTGGGTAACAGACCTGAATAGACAGTTTTTCCAAATAAGACATTCAGATGGACAACAGGTATATGCAAAGGTGCTCAACATCACTAATTATCTGGGAAATACAGATCAAAACCAAAATAAGATATCACCTCTCACCTGTTAGAATGGCTATTAACAAAAGACAAAGAATTAGCAAGTGTTAGCAAGGATGTGGAGAAAAGAGAATCCTTGTGCACTGTTGGTTGGAATGTAAATTGGTGCCTGTGTGTGTGCATGCCTATGCACGCTCAGTTGTGTCTGACTCTTTGTGATCCCATGGACTGTAGCACAGCAGGCTCCTCTGTCCATGAATTTTCCAGGCAAGAATACTAGAATGGGTTGCCATTTCCTATTCCAGGGGATCTTCCCAACCCAGGGATTGACTCGCACCTCTTGTGTCTCCTATACTGGCAGGGAGACTCATAACCACTGGTGCCACTATGGAAAACAATATAGAGGTTCCTCAAAAATTAAAACTATAACTACCGTATATGATCCAGAAATTCCACTTCTGGGTATGTATCTGAAGAAAATGAAAACACTACCTTGAAAAGCCTATATACATCCCATTTCACTGCAGCATATTTACAATAGCCAAGATATGGAATCAGCTTAAGTGTTCACTGATGGATAAACCTTAGGAAGCATCATTAGGAACAAAGCGAGTGGAGGTGATGGAATTCTAGTTGAGCTATTTCAAATCCTAAAAGATGACGGTGCTAAAGGTGTTGCACTCAATATGCCAGCAAATTTGGAAAACTCAGCAGTGGTCGTGGGACTGGAAAAGGTCAGTTTTCATCCCAATCCTAACGAAAGGCAATGCCAAAGAATGTTCAAACTACTGCACAATTGCTCATCTTACACACTAGCAAAGTAATGATCAAAGTTCTCCAAGCCAGGCTTCAACAGTATGTGAACCATCAACTTCCAGATGTTCAAGCTGGATTTAGAAAAGGCAGAGGAACCAGAGATCAAATTGCCAATACCCGCTGGATCACAGAAAAAGCAAGAGAGTTCCAGAAAAACATCTACTTATACTTCATTGACTATGCTAAAGCTTTTGACTGTGTGGATCACAACAAACTGTGGAAAGTTCTTCAAGAGATGGGAATACCAGACCACCTTACCTGCCTCCTGAGAAATCTGTATGCAGGTCAAGAAGCAACAGTTAGAACAGGACATGGAACAATGGACTGCTTCCAAATTGGGAAAGGGGTACATCAAAGGTGTATATTGTCAGCATTTTTACTTAACTTATACACAGAATACATCATGGAAAATGCTGGGCTAAATGAAGCACAGGCTCGAATCAAGATTGTCAGGAGAAATATCAATAACCTCAGATGTGCAGATGACATCACTCTTATGGCAGAAAGTGAAGAGGAACTAAAGGGCCTCTTGATGAAAGTAAAAGAGAAGAGTTAAAAAGCTGGCTTAAAACTCAACACTCAAAAAATTAAGCTCATGGTATCCAGTCCCACCACTTCATGGGAAATAGACAGGGAAACAATGGAAACAGTGACATGCTTTATTTTCTTGGGCTCCAAAATCACTGCAGAAGGTTACTGTAGCCATGAAATCAAAAGACACTTGCTGCTTGGAAGAAAAGCTATAACCAAACTAGGCAATATATTAAAAAGCAGAGATATTACTTTGTCACCAAATGTCCATCTAGTCAAAGCTATGGTTTTTCCAGTAGTCATGTATGGATGTGAGAGTTAGATCATAAAGAAGGCTGAGTGCTGAAGAATTGATGCTTTCAAACCATGGTGTTGGAGAAGACTCTTGACAGTCCCTTGGACTGCAAGGAGTTCAAACCAGTCATGCTAAAGGAAATCAGTCTTGAATATTCATTGGAAAGACTGATGCTGAAGCTGAAACTCCAATACTTTGGCCACCTGATGTGAAGAACTGACTCACTGAAAAAGACCCTGATGCTGGAAAAGACTGAACACAGGAGGAGAAGAGGACAATAGAGGATGAGATTGGCTGGATGGCATCACCAACTCAATGGACATGAGTCTGAGCAAGCTCTGGAATTGGTGATAGACAGAGAAGCCCAGCATGCTTCAGCCCATGGGGTTGCAAAGAGTTGAACACGACTGAGCAACTGAACTGAATGAACTGATGGATAAACTGAGAAAATATGGTATATACCATATACAACTGTATATTATTTAAACAAAATATTAATGAATGTATACAACAGGATATTATTCAGCCATAAAATAGAAAGGAAATCTTTCTACTGTAACAACATGAATGGACCTTGAAGTGAAATATGCTAAGTGAAAGAAGTCAGACAAAAAAAGATAAATGCCATACAATGTCTGTTTTTTTAATTTATTTATTTTTAATTGGAGGATAATTGCTTTACAATATTGTGTTGGTTTCTGCCATGTATCAACATAGTCATAGGTATCAGTCATAGGTACATACAATGTCTCTTATATGTGGTCTCTTAAAAAAAAAAAGATACAAGCTCCCAGATGGAACAGATTGGTGGTCACAAGAGATAGGGGGTTAGTGGGTAGGAGAAATGTGTTAACTTTTTTTATCTGTTTAAATAACAATTTTTTTAAAAAATTTAAGCTCATATAGTAACTTTTTAAATATCCAGCATATACCAATATAGTTTTCCAAACACTCACACAAGTATAACATCATTTCATACCCACAAAGGACCACTGAGGAATAGAACAGAAGTGTTAGTAGTACTTCCAAATTAAAGATGAGGAACTGACTTCAGAGATTAAATGATGTGTCCAAGTTTTCAACCACTTCAGGATAGACTAGAATTCAAAACAAAGCACTTAGACAGCTCTTTACAAGATTCATATTTTTAAAAATTCATAATCAAGTATCTATTTATTCAATGGTTTGACTTCAACCTTGAAATTAAATATGATTTCTAGATAGTCATTTCATAACCAACCAATCTGTTCAATAGTTCAAGATGGACCTCAGTTTTAAATATTTAAGGTAGGACTAAAACAAAAATTGAAGACACTGACTCTTAAGAGAAAAATTTACTATGTGTTTTCTAAATGTTACATAAAGACCACATTTCAAATATTACATATTAATTAGGTATTATAATTCATTTCTAGCTCTGACATAAAAATATTTGTCTTACAGAGGGAATTTTTAATGAAAAGTGTTTTAGCAACATTTGCTAATTTTGATATCTAAATTAACAATTTTCAGTTTTAAAATTCATATTTTTAATCCTGNACAGTCCTTGCCACAGCCATACATACCCTGGAGAGGGACATGGGTCCTCTGGAAAGCACAGTGGCTGGGAGCTGGAGTTTGGGGATTGTGGAGCAATAGCAGGGGGAGGGCTGCTGTTGACTGCAGAGAGACAGATGGAGGGGAGGTAAAGGAGGAGACTGTGGTGGGAAATGCCTGTGGAGGAAAGCTGGGCAGCCACAGAAGCAAGGTGGTACTGCTGAGTCACGCGTAAGGAGTGGGGCCATCACCACAGCCTCTCTCTCCCCACATGCCAGCATCAGCAGCTGAACAATAGAAACGCTGGCCCATCAAACACCTAACACACTGAACTACAGAGTAGGACCCCACCCAGGGTGCCCCTTTAAGTGCCTGACACACCAACCTACAGAGTAGGAACCGAGCCGGGGGACCCCTCTATGTGCCTGAACTGGTGGAGCTACGGAGAAAGACTGGTCAGAGACCTTATGATCGTCAGCTACAAGAGGCTCGAAAAAAGACTCTGATAGGGCCATAACTCCTGCAGCGGAGGCAGTCCATGTCCCTGCACACTGGGCACCTCCAGGGTCCCCGCAAGCCACGCAGCTGCACCACCTTCACACTCAACTCTCACTGGGGCAGAGCTGCCACAGGCAAAAAAGCTCTTGCTTCTATGCACACAGGGTCACTTCAGTAGTGTCTGACTCTTTGTGACCCTGTAGACTGTGGCCTCCTTCTCTGTCAAGGAGAGGGGTTCTCCAATCAAGAATACTGGAGTGTATCAGCCAATACAGTTGCCATACCCTTCTAGAGCACTATATTTCCTGCTGTCCTATCCACCAACTCCCCTGAGTACCTGGTGCTGCCAGAACCCCTGCGACCCAAGCAGCTGCACCACCTCCACACCTGGCCCTCACAGGGGCAGACCCAAGTCTTCCCGGGCAGCCTCAGGAGCAAACCTCAGTGGATGACCCACATGCAGAGGTGGAAATAAAACCACAATTGAAACCCAAGGGCAGTGTGGTTAAGGAAGAAGACCCAAAACCCTCCCAACAGCTGTATAAGCTGCAGATTAAATCCACATGATCAACTAGGCAGACTCTGAGTCTATGGAATATATAAAAGGTCACTGAGATCTCCCACAAAAGAACACTGTGGACATTGGAGGCAAGAACACATAGGAATAGGACCAGGTTAGAATCTGAGCAGCCCTCACAAGCAGGTCCAGAGATCAGCACAGTGCTGGAGATTATCTTCGGGAGGTGAGGTAGACTGTGATGCCCAGTGAGAAAAAGGACTCTGACAGCAGTGACTCAAGAAAAACATTTATTATTCTTATGTTTTGACTTATTCTGTAGATTCTTTTGGATTTTTTTTCTTTTTCTTCCCTCTCTGTTGTAGTTGTCAATTTTATTGGCACTATGAAATCTTATTAAGCTTTTGAGCTTTTTTTTTTTCCTCAGTCGCATTTTTCACTTTTGTTATAAACCTCTGCCTCTGCGTTGACCTTTTGTAGTTCTATGGGGTTTTCTTCTTTTTTTTCTCTTTTCTTTTCTCTTTTTTTAATTTTAATTTTAAATTTTTCAAACCAGTTATTAATTTTTCTACATTTTTGCCTTTGTTATGCTTTGTTTCCTACAATTCTCTTTCCCTTGCAGTTAATCTTTAATATATACAAATCTTCTTTATCTACCTCTATTTAACTTTGCATATCTAGTCTCCCTTTCTTTTCCTACATTCCTTTCCTCTCAATGTATATGTTAGTTTTCTTTTCATTCCTTTATTTCCCAATTGGCACCTTGCTTTAGCTGTGTTTTCCAGTTTGAGCTTCGGTTAGCTCTGTTCTGATAAATATAATTTCTGGTTTCCTTTGTTTGCCAGGTCAATCTATTGTACTTTATTTTTGTTGGACTACTTTGATTTTGCTTATGGGTATATATGTATACGTGTATATTCAGTCACATTTTTTATTGTTGTTATAAACCTCTGCCTCTACGTTGAGCTTTTGCAGTTCTATGGAGTTTCCCTTTTTCTTTTTCCTTTCTCTTTCTTCTTCTGTTTTCTTTTTTTTATAATTTTAATTTTTAATTGCTTTTAAATATTATATTTTTCTACATTTATCCCTTTGGTCACCTTTCGTACTGTTCTTTTCCCCTTGCAACTAATCTATAATGTATATGAATCTTCTGCATCTGCCTCTATTTAACTTTGCATATCTATTCTCTCTTTCTCTTCTTTCTTTCCTTTCCTCTCAACATATTTTTTACTTTTATTTTCACTGCTTTATTCCCCACTTGGCACCCTGCTTTAGTTTTGTTTTTCAGTTTGTGCTTTAGTTAGTTTTGTTCTTAACTGGTAAATATAATTTTTTATTTCCTTCCTTCACCAGGTCAATCTACTATACTTTATTTTTGTTGGACTGTTCTCACTTTGCTCATGGGTATATATGTATATCTGTATATTCCATTACTTTAATTATTATTTGCCTGATTTTATAACTGCCATTTTTCTGGGGTTCATCTTTGGTTTCTCATTTTTGGATATTTGCTTTAGTCTCACTTAATGCAATAAGAATCCACTTGTGGAATCTTTGTTCTTGACCAGAGATCAAGCCCTGAGCCTTTGGAGTGGGAGCACTGACTCCAAGACCCTAGACTACCAGAGAACTAACTGTAGGGAATATCAAATAGTGAGAACTCACACAAAGGAAACCACTTGAATACAAGACCCAGCATCACCCAACCAACAGTAGCACCCTGTGCTAAACAACAAACAAAACAAAAATACAAACCGAATCATCAGCAGACAGGATTACCACCTCACTCAGCCTTGCCATCAGAGGAAAAACAAACAAACAAACAAAAACTCAGCACAAACCTCACCCTATATGAAGCTCACACAAACCACTGGACCAACCTTAGGAGGACAGAAACCAAAAGGAAGAAAGAATTCAGCCTTGAAGCCTGGGAAAAGGAGACGTCAAACACAATAAGTTAAAAAAAAATAATGAAAAGGCAGAGAGATACTACACAGATGAAGGAACAAACAAGAAACACAGAAGTCCAAATAAATGAGGAAATAGGCAAACTACCTGAAGAAGAATTCAGAATAATGATAGTACAGAGATGATCAAAAACCTTGAAAACAAAATGGAGAAAATGCAAGACTCAATTAACAAAGACCTAGAAGAATTAAAGAATAAACATACCAAGACAAACAACACAATTACTGAAATTAAAAATACTCTAGAAGGAATCAATAGCAGAATATCCAAAGCATAAGAGCGAATTAGTGAGCTGGAAGATAAAATGGTGACAATAACTTCTGAAGAGCAGAATAAAGTAAAAAGAATAAAAAGAACTGAGGACAGTCTCAGAGACCTCTGGGACAATATCAAACACACCAACATTCAAATTATAGGGGTTCCAGAAGAAGAAGATCAAAAGAAAGGGTATGAGAACATTTTTGACAAGATTATAGTTGAAAATTCCCCCAACATGGAAAAGGAAATAGTCAGTCAAGTCCAAGAGGCACAAAGAGTCCCATACAGGATAGACCCAAGGAGAAACATGCTAAGACACATACTAATCAAACTAACAAAGACTAAACACAAAGAAAGAATATGAAAAGCAACAAGGGAGAAGCAACAAGTAACCTACAAGGGAAACCCCAGACACTTAACAGCTATCTTTCAGCAGAAACTCTGCAGGCCAGAAGGGAATGGCACGATATATTTAAAGTATTGAAAGGGAAAAATCTACAACCAAGATTACGATACCCAGCAAGGGTCTCATTCAAAATCAATGGAGAAACAAAAAGCTTTTCAGACAAACAAAAGTTAAGAGAATTCAGTACCATCAAACCAGCTTTACCACAAATGTTAAATGGATTTATATAGTCAAGAAATACAAGAGAAGAAAAAAGATCTACAAAATCAACCATAACAATTAAGAAAATGGCAATAGGAACATATATATCAATAATTACTTTAAATGTAAATGGATTAAATTCTCTGACCAAAAGACACAGACTAGCTGAATGGATACAAAAACTAGATGCATGTATATGCTGTCTACAAGAAACCCATTTCAGACCTAAAGACACATATAGATTGAAAATAAGAGGATGAAAAAATATATTCCATGCAGATGGGAAGCAAAAGAAAGCTGGAATACCAATCCTCATATCAGACAAAATAGACCTGAAAATAAGAAGATTACAGGAGATAAGGAAGGACACTACATAATGACCCAGGGATCAATCCAAAAGAAGACATAACAATTGTAAATATCTACGCACCCAACACAGGAGCACCTCAATACATAAGATAAACACTAACAAACATAAAAGGAGAAATTGACAGTAACACAATAATAGTAGGAGACTAACACCCCACTCACACCAATGGACAGATCATCAAAACAGGAAATTTAAAAGGAAACACAAGTCTTAAATGATACATTAGATGAGATGGATCTCACTGATATCTTCAGGACATTCCATCCAAATGCAGAAGAATACACCTTCTTAAGTGCACATGGAACATTCTCCAGGATAGACCACATCTTGGGTCACAAATCAAACCTCAGTAAATTTAACAAAATTGAAATCATATCAAGCATCTTCTCTGACCACACTATGAGACCAGATAACAGTTACAAGAAAAAAACTGTAAGAAACACAAACACACAGAGAATAAGCAACATGTTTCTAAATAACCAACAGGTTACTGAAGAAATCAAAAGGGAAATTAAAAAAATTCTAGAAACAAATGACAATGAAAACACGACAACTCAAAACCTATAGGATGCAGAGAAAGCAGTTCTGAGAAGGAAGTTTATAGCAATACAACCCTACCTCAAGAAATAAGAAAAACATCGAATAGACAGCCTAACTTAACACCTAAAAAAACTGGGGGGAAAAGAAGAACAACAACAACAAAAAAAAATTAGTAGAAGGAAAGAAATCATAAAGATCTAAGCAGAAATAAATGAAAAAGAAATGAAAGAAACAATAGTAAAGATTAATAAAACTAAAAGCTGGTTCTTTGGGAAGACAGACAAAATTGAGAAGTCTTTACCCAGATTCATCAAGAAAAAAAGAGAGAAGAATCAACAAAATTATAAATGAAAAAGGAGAAGTTAACAGACAATGCAGAAATCAAAGGATTATAAGAGACTACTATGAACCACTATATGGCAATAAAATGGATAACCTGGAAGAAATGGACAGATTCTTAGAAAAGTTCAATCTTCCAAGACAACCAGGAAGAAATAGAAATTATGAACAACCCAATTACAAGCACTGAAATTGAAGCTGTGATAAAAAAAAATCTCCCAAAAAACAAAAGCCCAAGACCAGATGGCTTCACAGGAGAATTCTATCAAACATTTAGAGAAGAGCTAATGCCTATCCTTATAAAATTCTTTCCAAAACTTGCAGAGGAAGGAACACTTCCAAACTCAATCTACAAGGCCACCATCACCCTGATACCAAAACCAGACAAAGACAACACAAAAAAAGAACACTGATCAGGCCAATGTCACTGATAAACATAGATGCAAAAATCCTCAACAAAATTTTAGCAAACAGAATTCAACAACACATCAAAAAGCTCATACACCATGATCAAGTTGGGTTTATTCCAGGAATGCAAGGATTCTTCAATATATACAAACCAATCAATGTGATACACTATATTTAAAAATCAAAAGATAAAAACCATATGATCATCTCAATAGATGCAGAAAAAGCCTTTGACAAAATTCAGCACCCATTTATGATTAAAACTCTTCAAAAAATGGGCATAGAAGGAACCTACCTCAACATAGTAAAGGCCATATATGATAAGCCTACAGCAAACATTATTCTCCATGGTGAAAAACTGAAAGCATTCCCCCTAAGATCAGGAACAAGACAAGGGTGACTACTTTCACCACTTTTATTCAACATAGTTCTGGAAGCCCTAACTACAGCAATCAGAGAAGAAAAATAAATAAGAGGAATCCAGATCAGAAAAGAAGAAGTAAAACTCTCACTGTTTGCAGATGACATGATACTGTACATAGAAAACCCTAAAGATGTATCAGAAAGCTACTAGAGCTAATTAGTGAATTTAGCAAAGTTGCAGGATACAAAATCAATACACAGAAATCACTTGCATTTCTATATACTAACAATGAAAAATCAGAAAAAAAATTAAGGAATCAATCCCATTCACCATTGCAACAAAAAGAATTAAATATCTAGGAACAAACTTACCTAAGGAGACAAAAGAACTGTACACATTAAGTTATAAGACACTGATGAAACAAATCAAAGATGACATAAACAGATGGAGAGATATTCCAAGTTCCTGGGTAGGAAGAATCAATATTGTGAAAATGACTATACTACCAGATGCAATCTACAGATTCAATGCAATCCCTATCAAATTACCAATTACCAATGGCATTTTTCACAGAACTAGAACAAAAAACTTTACAATTCATATGGAAACACAAAAGACCCCAAATAGCCAAAGCAGTCTTGAGAAAGAAGAATGGAGGTGGAGGAATCAACCTTCCTGATTTCAGATTATACTACAAAGCTATAGTCATTAAATCAGTATGGTACTGGCACAAAAACAGAAATATAGACCAATGGAACAAGATAGTAAGCCCAGAAATAAACCCATGCACCTATGGGTACCTTATTTTTTTACAAAGGAGGCAAGAATATACAATGGGGCAAAGACAGCCTCTTCAATAAGTGGTGCTGGGAAAACCGAACAGCTACATGTAAAAGAACTAAATTAGAACACTTCCTAACACCATACACAAAGATAAACTCAAAATGGATTAAAGACCTAAATGCAAAACCAGACACTATAAAACTCTTAGAAGAAAACACAGGCAACACTCGACATAAATCAAAGCAAGATCGTCTATGACCCATCTCCTAGAGTAACAGAAATAAAAACAAAAGTAAACAAGTGGAACCTGATTAAATTCAAAAGCTTTTGCACAGCAAAGGAAACAATAAGCAAGGTGAAAAGACAACCTCAGAATGGGAGAAAATAATATTAAATGAAACAACTGACAAAGGATTAATTTCCAAAATATATAAAGCAGCTCATACAACTCAATGCCAGAAAAACAAACAATCCAATCAAAAAGTGGGAAAAAGACTTAAATGGGCATTTCTCAGAAGACATACAGATGGCTAACAGACACATGAAAAGAGCCTCAACATCGCTCATATTTAAAGAAATGCAACTCAAAATTACAATGAGATTATCACCTCACACAGGCCAGAACGGCCCTCATCAAAAAGTCTACAGACAATGAATGCTGGAGAGGGTGTGGAGAAAAGGGAATGCTCTTGCACTGTTGGTGGGAATGTAAACTGATACAGCCACTATGGAGGACAGTATGGAGATTCCTTAAAAAACTAGGAATAAAACCACCATATGACCCAGCAATCCCACTCCTAGGCATATACCCTGAGGAAACCAAGGTTGAAAAAGACACATGTATCCCATTGTTCACTGCAGCACTATTTACAGTAGCTAGAACATGGAAGCAACCTAGATGTCCATCAACAGATGAATGGATAAAGCTGTGGCACATATACACAAAGGAATATTACTCGGCCATAAAAAGGAACACATTTGAGTCAGTTCTGATGAGGTGGACAAACCTAGAAACTATTATACAGAGTAAAGTGAGTCAGAAAGAAAATGATAAATACCATATTCTAATGCACATATATGGAATCTTGAAAAATGGTATTGAAGAATTTATTTTCAGGGCAGCAATGGAGAAACATAGAGAATAGATTTATGGACACGGGGAGACGGGAGGAGAGAGTGAGATGTATGGAAAGAGTAACATGGAAACTTACATTACCATATGCAAACTATATAGCCAATGGGAATTTGCTGTATGGCTCAGGAAACTCAAACAGGGGCTCTGTATCAATCTAGAGGGGTGGGATGGGGCCAGAGATGGGAGGGAGGTTCAAAAGGGAGGGGATATAGGAGGGGATATATGTATACCTACGGCTGATTCATGTTGAGGTTTGACAGAAAACAACAAAATTCTGTAAAGCAATTATCCTTCAGTAAAAAAATTAAAAAAAAAAAAACTAATGGCTTCACATTTTAAAACCTGATGGTAAGGACACAGGAAACATGGCTTTGTTATGTCCACAGGGCAATCCCATCTGGCTACAGTAGACACGTGTTGTCTTTGCCTTTCCAGGATCCACTGTCTTCCTTCTGGCCACTGAGCCCTAAAAGGAGAATGGAGAAGGGCTCTTCTTCCACGTAGTGCATGATGGCATATCCTCTGTCATCAGAGCCTCTCATCCCCTGGCCACAGTGTTCAGCTGAAGATGGGACTGTTTTCCCAGTCATTGCAACAGTGAAGACTGCAGCACTTCCAGAGTTTAAGAAACTGAGATGCTCTTTTTTCAGCTCTGGATGTAAGATGGTAGGATGCGGTAACGATGAAGCTGCCAGCAGACACACTGCCACTAGAGGCAGAAGGCCTGTCTGAGGATGGACTAATACTGATGACATAACCGAATCAAGGATAAAGCCAGAGAGCCTATACAAAGTTATCCATAGACTTTTTAGCTACCCTGATCATAAACAATACATGCCAGAGGTGGGGTAGGGCAGGGATGGGGGGAAGGGATAGTCAGGGAGTTTGGGATGGACATGTACCCACTGCTATATTTTAAATGGGTAACCACCAAGGACCTGCTTTATAGCACAGAGAACTCTGCTCCATGTTATGTGCCAGCCTGCATGGGAGGGGAGTTTAGGGGAGAATCGATACATGTACATGTATGGCCAAGTCCCTCTGCTGTCTACCTAAACTACCACAACGTTGTTAATGGCTATACTCCAAAATAAAATTAAGTTTTTTTTTAAAGTTCTCTTCTTTGCTAACAATTGTTCCAATTGAGTTTTCTGTTTCTTGCAACTAAAAAACATCCTGGCTAACAAACAGTCTTCAAATTGACTAACTCACGTCAGAACAAGGAATGGAGCACTTTTATCGATTAGTAGTTAGTCTAGTAAGACTAAAGACAACAAACTGGCATAAACTGCACCATCAGGAATTGCTCTTAACTAAAAGGAAATACCTTCTCACAGAGAAATTTTCTAACAAGAGTTTGCAAAGCAGGTTTAAGTGTTTTAATGCTTTAATTTTTAAGAGTGCTTCAACAGTCCGAGTGTATATACACAGTAAGATGCTGGCAAATAGCAAAATCTCCTTCCATGTCTTAATCAAAAGAAGGATCATTTTTGTTCACTAGGTACATCTAAGTGGCAGAAGTAAGATATCCTCTCTACGCCTTTCAGACCCCTATGATTTTGTCTAAAAATCATTATTATTCTAAAGAGAAGTAACCACTATAATTTGATTAGTCACTGTTTAAAATCTGACATGATTGTCCTAGGCAAATTTGTTTATTTATAAACTGATTAATTATCCAAATTAGATAAATGTTTTTGTTAATCCCTTTAACAGTCACAGAAGCTCAGAAAGAATTCTTGGCAATAGGAAATTTCAGAGAAGGGATGGTGACACCAGCTGCTCGGTGGAAACTTATACAAAACCTCCATTCTAATGGCTTCAAAGCAAACATTTGTTTTGTCTCAATAAATAAAACTGTTTCCTTTCACCACTGTGTTCTAGTAGGGAAGAAATGTTAGCCACTGAAGTAGCATGATGGCTTTAAAATTTAACAAGACTTGAAAATTCTATTCAAGGAAGATATGGAAAATGTATGCCAAGCAATTCAAAGGTTGTGACTAATGTTGATACACTTTAGGTGTTTGCATTACATCAAAAAGATAGCATGCATCAAACCACTAATACAAGATAAACAGAAGTGCCTGCAGTTTAGTAGTACACATTATCAAAGTAAGGAAGGGAGAAAAAAAAGGCCAAAACCAAAGCAAACAATAGATAAGGCGGAGTGCCTTTGAACAGCCTACTAAACAAATACCCACTGAAAAACTGGTTTACTGCAAAGTTTTATAAACACAATATGGCAGAACTTTCAAATCAATGCAGTAAGAACTTAGCCAAGCTTCCAGAGATACTCCTGCTGATTTTTTCAGATAGAATAATAGCAATAATAATGGTTTCCACCTACTTAACACTTAGGTGCCTAATTCTAAGAGGCTGAAGCTAAGGGTTTTACATACATTAATTTCCATTAGTCATCATGGCAATACTATAGGTAACAATCCCTCTTTACAGATAAGAAAGTTGAGGTTTTCGGTATTACGTAACTTCCAAACATCATACCATGAGAAGGAGTAAAGACATAATTTGAAATCAAGTTTATCTGATCAAAAACTCATCCTCTTAGCCATTATGCTAAAACGTTATTCATTTGCTCAATATGTTTCTTGAAAACCTATTATGTGACAGATACTGTGCAAGGCAGTGGGGATGTAACTGTAAACAGCACAGCTGCTGCCCTTACACAGTTTAAAGCCTAATGGGAGAAAGTCATTGTTATTTAGTCACTCAGTCACGTCCGACTCTCACAACACGATGGACGGCAGCCCGCAAGGCTCTTCTGTCAATGGGATTTTTTTCCTTCAGAAAGTTTACCCAGTCGTAGTTTTAATTATACTTCTTTTATAACAATTGGATTATCTCTGTTTTTCCCAAGCTTCCCAGGTGGCTTAGTGATAAAGAATCCACCTGCCAATGCAGGAGGACACTGGACTGAATACTGGAGCGGGTTGCCATTTCCCTCTCCAGGGGAATCTTCCCGACCCAGGGATCAAACCCACCTCTCCAAATGATTCATAAATCCTTTGGGTCTAAAGTCAGACACTAAACAAAGGTACTGTCCCTTCAACGATTCTGATGAGAAGCTACTCTACATCCCCACTCCAGCTGCTGGGTTCAGGCTGCTTTCATGAGTCACCTGGTTCCTCCCATGCCTGCCATTTGCAGCTTTCTTCTACTTCTCTTTACCACTGTCTGATCTTCCTAGAGCAAAACCTGATCATTTCATTCTTCCTCTTAACAGTTCATCAAGGGCTTCACATTGCCTAACAGGGAATACATGATCTGACCCCTGTCAGCCCATCTTGTTTCATCTTCTATTCAGATACAGACAGTACAGCCAGGATTTGCAGATGTCCAGAGAACAGCTTCGTTTCTTGATATCCTGTTACTCCTAAAGTATTGGCCTCATCCACATGGTTCAAGATGGCTTCTTCCCTTGCACATTACAAACAGCTGAATGGGAGTGGGCTGGGGGGTCAGAAGAGGGGAGTAAACATCTCCTGTAAGGGTCTGACCACAAATTCTAGTCTGAAGCCATACCTGGCTAGAGAAGAGGCTAGGAAATGTAGTCTTTATTCTCAGCATCCACACACTCAAATACTTCTATTATCATGAAAGAGTGAAAAACTAATTTGGGGGACTAACTAGCACACTCTGATACAAAAATTAAAATCATTGTGCATTTTGCTAAATTAAATATGGTTCAAACTAAATAATGCAGTTGATATTGATTCTTCAAGCATGTATTACAACTTCAATTTTGAAAAAAGTACAATATGAATGTTGATCTATTCTTTCAAAAATGTTTATAGTATAAAATTATGGCTATCTTGTTGCCAAAGTAATTATCAACTCTCCAGAGCCTGTACCTGTCAATTTACTTTAACAATTATTTTTTCAGATTCTCCAATAATTAACAAAATGTTTTTCTACTTGCAGTTTGATAGTTTTTAAAAGCCAGTTCTGAGAGATTCTATAGCAGCTAAGACTTCAGAAATAAGTACTTTGTTTCACCATGACAGATAACAATGACTTCATTTGTGCTGACCAGGAAAGGAGGCTCAGTCTGGACATGGATTTAGAATTGGAACTCAATTACTAAATCATGTCCTGCTAGGTAAATAGGGAAGAAAGATAAATAAAGGCCTTTTATCATTTGTTATTAATCCTGGCGATGGATTCATTCAGTAAAGTTTTAAATAACTAACACTTTCATTGATAAGTAATCTTGATTTGACTTAAAATGTCATAGTATTAACCATTCCTAGCCACAAGTAGAGTCCTCAACACAACAAGGTGTGTTGTGAATTCTTCCCTGTGAATTTTAACAAACCCAAACCAAAATTACCCTCTTTGCAAACATGGCTGAAACCAAAAGTCTACTTGAAACGCAAATGTCCAAGTAGTTATATCCCTGATACTAGCAATGACCTTGAACACTTTAGCCAAACACAAATAACTAGTCCTTGAATAATTAACTTACTTTGGATGCCTAATTCATCTTTTCTGAAGATATCATATTTTTAAACATCTATCACAGTGGATCACAGCATGTTAGGACTAGAGGGAACAGAATGACCTTGTTCTATTTTTCTACGTTATTTTATCATTTGTACACGTCTGCATTTTTCCCTTTATTTCTCTATCCTATACGCAAATATGCCCTCAAAGAAGTTCTCATTTGTACATTGCTACCAGTAAGGATTCCAAGAATAAGAGTGAATAACAACACTGGAGAATTTTGAATTCTTAAAGAGAATGACCAGACATGTCTTTTGGAATAAGACTGAGGTAGAGCACATTATAACAGACTGAGTCAACAGAAAGAATATTAAGTAACGAAGAATAAAAACACCATTCACTGTTTCTCCTCAACCTACATTTAAGTACCCATCCCTTTCCAGACACTTATTCCGAAATTTCAGAAATAAAAATTACAACTTGTTATACGTCCTCTTCTATTTAGTAAAATAAAATTATAAATTCCCCAAATACTTCCTGGTTTCATATTAGCAAATTATTTTCAACTAAACTTTTTTGCTTAAAGCTGTTAGGATACAAATTATTTCCCTGGATGTATTATATATTATCCACTAAGAAAAAGGGCTGATTGAAATTAAGAAACAGTCTCACAAAATGCTTACAAATTCACTTTTTGCATGTGCAAAAATAAAACTAAACTTTCAGAAATAACTTTAATGTGTCTAAACACTCAAACAATTAAATAAGGCTATATACACTACCTTTTCCTGTAAGTTTTATCACATGTTAGGCTAGGGAGGTGCAGAGATATGACCCAAGTGATTTATTAAAGTTCCTAGTACAGCAAGAGTTAATGGCACTATACATCTAGTGACAACTTTCATCCATTTTAAAAGAATTACCCTTATGGTGTCTCAAAGTATTTAATAAGAACAATTATACTGCTTTACAATTAAATTGACTTTTTTCCCAGAGCAGGGCTGATGTATTAACATCTACTTAGAGATTTGGGAATGTTCATGTCCTAATTCAACATGTATTCACTTAACAAATATTTATGGAGTCAAGCACTTAAGATACTCAGTGACAAAACAAAAGATCTCGGCCTTCAAAGAGCTTACATTCTACCAGGGGCAGACAGGTGATAAACAATGAACACAAGAAATAGTAAATTATATTGTGTGTAATAGGAAGATATGAAAGAAAAAGGTAAAGCAAGATAAAGAGAACAGGAAAGGCTGAGGCAAAATGTTAAATATGGTACCACGTGACCAGGCAATTCCCCTCCTTAGGTGTATACCCAAAGGAATTAAGAATATGTCCACAGAGAACCTTACATACAAATATTCACTGCAGTATTACTCGTAATAGTCAAAAGGGAGGAGCCACACAAATGATAATCAGCTGATGAATGAGTAAACACAATGGGCTGTATTCTTATCATAATATATACTATTCAGCAATAAAAAGGAATAGAGTCCTGACACATGCTACAATATGGATGATCCCTGAAAGCATTAGGCTGAGTAAAATAAGCCAAACGCTAAAGGACCACACCAAAGCGGGGGCGGGGTGCCCTGGTGAGGAAGATGGGGATTTATTTTCAAAAGGGTGAAGAGTTTCTCTTTGAGATGATGAAAAAGTACTGAAAATGGATAATGGTGATGGTTGCCCAATACTGTGAATGCATTTAACGCCACTGAACTTCACACCTAAAGACGAGTAAGCTGAGGGACTTTCTGGCGGTCCAGTAGCTAAGGGTCTACACACCCAATGCAGATGGCCCAGATTCAACACCACATGCCACAGCAAAGAGAGAAGATTGCGAGTGCCACAACAAAGACACAGCACAAAGAAATAAATATTTTTTTAATAAGACAGTGCATTTTATGTTATGAATAGGACCATAATTTTAAAAGGGGCTGAGAAGTTACTATTCAATTACCTACTAAGTGATGAGATCTCAGTTCACTCAAGCCCTCCACGCTCTCTTCCTACCATACCACACCGCCCTGGAAGAAGGCAGAAATCAGAGCCCCGATAACAGTGATTTCCCTGATAATCAGATCTGGCCTTGTGACTTTTCTTCATGGACATAAGTGATTAATCCAAGTGGAGCCAAATTCTATCATTCTGCATTCTGAACAGTAAGAAGATAAAGGGTATAGAAATTGCTGTATCCTAGTCCTGTAAATGGCAGGACCAGACAGAAGGTTCTGCTACCGATATACCCACAGCAGCTCTGAGTTTCTGCCTTTCTTGATGTTCACTTGTTGAGCTCACCATTCAATTTCCTGGAGCTCCTCCAGCATCCTTGTACTCATAAATTCCCTTCTTTGATTATGCTAGCCAAAGATGGTTTCTGTTCCTTACTAACAATGGAACTTTACTTCTAATATTCAGTTCTTAAGCTTTACCCATATGGGCAAAGAGATATTCAAGTATCTTTTGCTTTCCAAATCTTTTGCGCTTTTGTGATCAGATAGTAAGAACAGCAAGAGAGGGGCTTCCCTGATGGCTCAGCGATAAGGAATCCACCTGCCAGTGCAGGAGACTAGGGTACAATCCCTGGTCAGAGAAAATCCCACAGGCTGCAGAGCAGCAAAGCCCATGCAGTGCAACTATTAAGCCAGTGCTCTAGAATCCAAGAGCCCCAAATACCGAAGCCTGCACCAGAAGCCGGTGCACCACAACTAGAGAATAAATAGCCCCCAACTCGCTGCAACTAGAGAAAGCTACACACAGCAATGAAGACCCAATGCAGCAATAAATAAACATTTTATTAAAAAAAAAAGAATACCAAGAGATACCTACAGGCAGCTTTTCAAGAGTTCCAAGACAATGCAACATAAGGCTTGCAAATAATTTAACTAAATGCAAGTTGGAGGGGACTCAACATTCTCTAGTTTTTATAAACAATACACTTTGATTTGCCACTGGAAAAGTTAATCAACAATTTTGTTAATCCAGTTTCATTTTTGGTTGGGTTTTTGTTTGTTTGATATGTTATATTTAGCTCTGATAATCCATAAGTTCTTTACACAATTTGAAGAATGCTCTTTTCAACAGGAGATAATATGTGGAGAGTAGTAGTGTCTGCTCCTAGTGGCTATTTCATAATCAGTCATTACCACAGATCTGAGAGAGCTAGACATCTAGGAATTATTTAATTAAAAACATAAAAGTTTGTTCTAAGATTCCACTGTAGAGTTTTTTTGTATAACAAATACATAATAGAAGTCCAGCAATTTGCAATTTTCACAAAGAGATTTTTCTGATGATATTTTAACAATGACTCAAATGACTCAAACACTTTAGATAGAATCTTAACAACACATGCTTAAATTCTAAGAATTTAGATATGAATTTAGATTATGCTTTGTTCACTTCCTAAGTCTTTCCTGGCTATCATGGGAATCTATCTATGGCCTCTATTGCTTGTTAAACACCAAAAGGAAATGAGGGCAGAGTGGGCTCCACAGATACCAGTACTCTACGCAAAGTGGAGTGTGTATGTGTGTGTGTGTGTGTGTGTGCGTGTGTGCACGCGTGCATGCACGTGCACCTGTACATGTGTGCATGTCTTAAACAGTCTCAGGCACTATGAAACAAACAAAAAAAATTATAACTATTTTAGATGGAAAGTTTTCTTTATTAGCAAAGCTTTCAGGGATCTAGAAGACAACTGAAGTCCATGATTAAGGAAGAAAAATGATGAAACACTGGGATGAGGAGAAATAAGGGGGAAAGGAATGAAAACAGAATATTCAAAGAAGCTGGAAATACTATAAAAATTCCCCAAATAATTGCCAAGTTTCTGGGCTTTATATCCTGCCCTCTTTATCTCTTGTCTCAGCAAACTGAGTAAACTCAGTAAACATGTCTCAGCACATGACAAATTCAGAGGGCATGAATCAAACTTAAAGCTCTTACATTTGATAAATAAGTATAAAATATATTCTTAGGATGTTTCTTCAATCTTTGCACATCTCAATAATATTAAATTTTTGCTTCCTTTTTTGGAGCTTTTAATATGAACAGTAAAATTTCACTAATTTTTTGAATAAAAGAAAAAAGTACCAAGAATATATTGTCGGGTCTAGTGGTTAGGATTTAGCACTCCCACCACTGCGGCCCAGGTTCGATTACCAGGCAAGGAACTGGCCAATTTAGATCCAGAGGCTCGTGGCAACAGTTGCTATGGGCCTTGGTCAGTTCCAGAGATTTTTCTTCTGTGACCTTGGTACAGGGCTCCACACTGCGACCTTGGTATAGGGCTCCACATACATGATCAAATTATGGACACAGGTTTGAGACAAATATTCATTTTAATGATCCCACAAAGTTCAGCTAAATATCACCTCCTCTTTGAAGCCCTCTCTGGGTCATACCACTCAAAGAATCCTTTGGTTTCCCTGTGATCTCTGTTTTTAATCATCTTTATTTGAAAAGAACTGCTTTATGTTGTAGTTATTCAATACTGATCTTATCTCCATGACTAAATAATGACTACATTGATTTCACAAATATTTATTAAATGCTTACTATGTAGCAGGAATTATGTGAGGTGCTGAGCATACAAGGATTAAAAATCAGACTCAGTTCCTGATCTTGTGGCATTTACAACTTTGAGGGCAAAGGTGTCAAATGCCCTTAGACTCCCATAGATCCTAGTCCAATGTCATTCTACAAATTATCAAAGGAAGTTTGAATTTCTGAGATAATAATTAAAATAGCACAATATCTGGCATCTCTTCATGCTGGATCCCTAACACATAGTCAGGGTTTGTTAACTATGCGTCAAATGAACCAGTGATTCATCTGCAGCATCCTCCAGCATAAACCACATCACCAAGAACAGTCCATAAACCTGATCATGCTGCAGACACATTTTCAATTTTATGATTAAATTTTTCTGAATAAAGTGATAACTTATTCTTAATTCAGGGTTGGAGTTCTGTAGGTTTGTGTCAGAATAAACTATAAAATCACTATTATTAACCAGTCATTGATTTGAATTTTGAAAGGGCTAATCCATCCATTTCAAAGATATTCAATAAAAACAATTANGCCAAAAGGTCTTCACTTTCACTATTTTCCGTGGATATTTTTTTCTATATTTTTACATCAGAATTATGGTTTTCTAAAGCATGTATTAGAAACATTCCCACCTAAATCTGCATGAGAGTAGAAAACCACTGTGCATTTGAAAGCCACAATCAATTTTACTCATTAAATAAATGAATGGATGAATGACCATTAATATTTCACTTCTCTGATTACTATCCAGTGATTTATTACGAAGTTCTGACGTAAACAAAAGGAGGATAATTCAATCACTTGGAATGCTAGAAATTTGTCATAGAAGTCCACTGTTACTTCCTTTATATTTATATATGAAGATAGACCTTGTGTCCCGAATTTGTTTTAAAAGTTTGAATTTAACTTTTAAAGTATTCTGTCTATATGCTGAGTTCCAAAGGGAAAACATGATTGTGAAAAGTGCTACCTATGCAAAAAAAAAAAAGAATGTTTTAAGCAAAAATGCTCTGTTAAATAAAGAACAAGGGCAATCATTTGCCTTTGAATTCTCCTCTCTCAAAGTCAAGGCACTTAAGGAAGCACGGTTGTTTACCTGACTGAGCTCTCCACCGGAGAGGGTCTAAAAGCTACCCTGTTGTTTATGGAATGACTTCAAAGTTTAAGAAATGGTCGACCTTTCAGCTTAAAATAGACTTTATGTTCACCACTTCAGAAGCTGTCTTTGTATTCTAGCTGATTTCAAGTTCCATAACATGACACTACTAACCCTCACACTTTCCAAAACAACTCAGTATTCAAGATTATACTGTCTTCTTCCTCCTCTTTAAAGACACATGCAAATATCCAATGGATTTTTAGATAGTTTTATCATGGTAACAAATGCTGTAGCCAAAACAGAGCTAAATTTATACACCTAGTTATAGCAGAAAGTAATGGCTGTTACTTGGAAGAGCTTTATCTAGAAGAGACTAAAGATAAATTACAAATTAATGCAAATATAAGTCAGCTGTAACCATTCCTTGTTTCATCCAAGTCTCTACTGATTAAACAGTCCTATTAAGGGGAAGATTTTCTAAACTATGATAAGAACAGAAAAATTAAATAAGTAAAAGATGAAAAAATTAACAGTCAAATATGCAAACATTTAAATATTAAAAACTTTAAGCAGAAAAAAAGATCAGAAAGGAAAATTCAGGGACTATAATTGGAAAAAATAAACATAGGACTTTACACAGTCTTGTTCATGTATCTGAGGGATTAAGTCAGAATTATAAATGGTGTGACCCACCATTCCCCTACGTGATATCCATCATTGAACATGGAACAAAACTCATTGAACTGAGCAAAATCAAACATGAACTAAAAATAAGAGTCCTGATCTTTAGCCACTCTGGCTAAGCAACTATTATGATACTTGGCAGTCACTGCTTCAATGGGGGGTCACCTGAGCGTTTTCTCAAACCTTAAAAAGCTGGTGTTGATTCTTGGTAGGTCCTGAGAAGAACCCTCAAACCAAAGGCAGTAATCACTTAAATATATGTATATAGACGTACATGATCATATACGCTTGTCATTCACTGAACCCTAAACTACGAGCAGAACAGACAAAGAAACAATGGTGTACTTTTCACTGACTCTACTGTCCCACCCATCCTGGGAATTCTGTCCCGCTCACTCCCACAGGGTGGTATCAGACTCTTGATCAAGGCGATGTACCCAAAATACCTAATGTCAGACGTGTCAAGGCGAGGACTTCCAAACTAGGTTGAATTAACTCCATACACAAAAATAAACTCAAAACTGATTAAAGACCTAAATGTAAGACCAGATACCATAAAACTTTAGTGGAAAGCAGAGAAAACTCTTTGACATAAATCGCAGCAATATCTTTTTTGAGCCATTTCCTAGAGTAATGGAAATATAAGCAAAAATAAACAAATGGGACTTTATTAACTCAAAAGCTTTTGCACAGCAAATGAAACCATAGGCAAAACAAAATGACAGCCCACAGAATGGGAGAAAATATTTGCAGATGATGTGACTGACAAGAATCAGGCTCCAAAATTTACAAAGAGTTCAAGCAGCTCAATATCCAAAAAACAAACAACCCAATCAAAAAATGGGCAGAAGACCTAAGTAGATATTCCCCAAAGAAGACCTACAGATGGCCAGGAGGCACATGAAAAGATACTCAAATCACTAATTATTAGAGAAATGCGAATCACTTCACACCACTCAGATTGGCAAACATCAAAAAAATCCTACAAACAACAAATGCTGGAGAGGATGTGCAGAGATGGGAACTCTCCTGCACTGTAGGTGGGAATATAAATTGGTGTATCCACTATGGAGAACCATATGGAGTTTCCTTAAAAAAAAACAAAAATAGAGCTACCATATGATCCAGCAATCCTACTCCTGAGCATATACCTGGAGAAAAACATGGTTTGAAATGGTACATTCACACCAATGTTCAATGCAGCATTATTTACAATAGCCAAGACGTGGAAGCAACCTAAATGTCCAGTGAAAGAAGAATGGATAAAGAAAATGTGGTATATATAAACGATGGTATATTATTCAGCCATTAAAAAGAATGAAATAATGCCATTTGCAGCAACATGGATGGACCTGGAGATTATCGTACTAAGTAAAGTAATTCAGAAATAGAAAACCAAGTATCACAATATCATTTACATGTGAAGTCTAAAAAAAAATGATACCAATATACTTATTTACAAAACAGAAACAGACTCACCTACTTAGAGAATAAACTTATGGTTACCAGGCAGAAAGGGAGGGAGGGACAGATTGGGAGTTTGAGATTGACATACACACACTACTATATATAAAATGGATAACCAACAAGGATATACAGTTCCCTGTACAGCACAGGGAACACTGCTCAATATTCTGTAATAACCTAAATGGGAAAAGAATTTGAAAAAAAAATGATAACTGTACATGTATAACTAAATCACTTTGCTGTACATCTGAAACACGTTATTAATCAACTGTGCTCCAATATAAAACAAAAATTAAAAAAAAACAAGTATCAATGACTAGTGAAGTAAATCTCAATATAAAAAAAAATAGAGGAAGAGGAAAGAGACAATTGACACTGCATTTGGTGCAAGTAAAATCACCATCCTCAAAAACTCTACAAATCACAAATGCTGGAGAAGATATGGAGGAAAGGGAACCCTCCTACACTGTTGGGAATATAAGTTGGTACAGCCACTATGGAAAACTGTATGGAAGTTCCTCAGAAAACTAAAAATTACCATGTGATCCAGCAATCCTACCCCTGAGCATATATCCAGATCGAACTAAATTTCAAAAAGATATATGACTATTTCATAGTAGCACTATTCACAATAGCCAAGACATGGAAACAACCTAAATGTCCATCAATAGACAGACTGATAAAGAAGATGTGGTACAGAGATACAGTGGAATATTCAGTTCAATTCAGTCGTTCAGTCGTGTCCGACTCTTTGCGACCCCATGAATCCCATCACACCTGGCCTCCCTGTCCATCACCAACTCCCAGAGTTTACTCAAACTCATGTCCATCAAGTCAGTGATGCCATCAGCGATCTCATTCTCTGTCGCCCCCTTCCCCTCTTGCACCCAATCCCTCCCAGCATCAGAGTCTTTTCCAATGAGTCAACTCTTCCCATGAGGTGGCCAAAATATTGGAGTTTCAGCTTTAGCATCATTCCTTCCAATGAACACCCAGGACTGATCTCCTTTAGAATGAACTGGCTGGATCTCCTTGCAGTCCAGGGGACTCTCAAGAGTCTTCTCCTACACCACAGTTCAAACGCATCAATTCTTTGGCGCTCATCTTTCTTCACAGTCCAACTCTCACATCCATACATGACCACTGGAAAAACCATAGCCTTGACTAGACGGACCTTTGTTGGCAAAGTAATGTCTCTGCTTTTCAATATGCTATCTAGGTTGGTCNTTTCAATATGCTATCTAGGTTGGTCATAACTTTCCTTCCAAGGAGTAAGCGTCTTTTAATTTCATGGCTGCAATCACCACCTGCAGTGATTTTGGAGCCAAAAAAATAAAGTCTGACACTGTTTCCCCATCTATTTCCCATGAAGTGATGGGACCAG